>JAANYP010003863.1:0-36621 GCA_020465985.1 Centrapalus pauciflorus
GTATGGAAACATCTGCTGCTGCTTGTTCCTTCATTACTTAATTGTATGTTAGGAACGTATGATAGACACTACTGAAACTGGCAACTGCTGCTGCATGTTCCTTGATTACTTGGATTGCTCATGACAGGTGTGAGTGACAGATTCCATTACTTACTTGCATATGTTTTGGTACTTATTGGTTATTGTTACTGACTTGTATGGAAACATCTGTTGCTGGTTGTTCCTTGATTACTTAATTGTATGTTAGGAACGTATGATAGACACCGCTGAAACTGGACAACTGTTGCTGCATGTTCCTTGATTACTTGCGTTGATCAGTACCGTTGTGAGTGACAGATTACATTACTTACTTGCATATGTTTCGGTACTTATTGGTGATTGTTACTGACTTGTATGGAAGCATCTGCGGCTGCATGTTCCTTCGTTACTTAATTGTATGTTAGGAACGTATGATAGAGAATGCTGAAACTGGACAACTGCTGCTGCATGTTCCTTGATTACTTGGATTGCTCATGACAGGTGTGAGTGACAGATTCCATTACTTATTTGCATATGTTTTGGTACTTATTGGTGACTGTTACTGACTTGTATGGAAACATCTGTTGCCGCTTGTTCCTTGATTACTTAATTGTATGTTAGGAACGTATGATAGACACTACTGAAACTGGACAAGTGCTGTTGCATGTTCCTTGATTACTTGCATTGCTCAGGACCGCTGTGAGTGACAGATTCCATTACTTTCTTGCATATGTTTCGGTACTTATTGGTGATTGTTACTGACTTGTATTGAAACATCTGCTGCTGCTTGTTCCTTGATTACTTAATTGTATGTTAGGTACGTATGATAGACACTGCTGAAACTGGACAACTACTGCTGCATGTTCCTTGATTATTTGCATTGCTCAGGACCGCTGTGAGTGACAGATTGCATTACTTACTTGCATATGTTTCGGTACTTATATATGATTGTTACTGACTTGTATGGAAACATCTGCTGCTGCTTGTTCCTTGATTACTTAATTGTATGTTAGGAACGTATGATAGACACTGCCTAAACTGGAGTACTGCTGCTGCTTGTTCCTTGATTACTTGGATTGCTCAGGACCGGTGTGAGTGACAGATTACATTACTTACTTGCATATGTTTCAATACTTATTGGTGATTGTTACTGACTTGTATGGAAACATCTACTGCTACATGTTCCTTGATTACTTGCATTGCTCAGGACTGGTGTTAAGGACAGATTGCATTACTTACTTGCATATGTTTCGGTACTTATTGGTGATTGTTACAGACTTGTATGGAAACAGCGACTGCTGCTTGTTCCTTGATTACTTAATTGTATGTTAGGAACGTATTATAGACACTGCTGAAACTGGACTACTGCTGCTGCATGTTCCTTGATTACTTGCATTGCTCAGGACCGCTGTGAGTCAAAGATTCCATTACTTTCTTGCGTATGTTTCGGTACTTATTGGTGATTGTTACTGTAACAGCCCGTAATTTATTAAATACAAATTACAGCAACAGACTTTGGATAATAAAGCAATTTTATCCAATTATTAGTAAATAACTGAAAATATGAATCTGTGATAATTAATTATGAAATGTTGCCCAAAATTTAGCTGAAATTAAGTTAATAATTAAAATTCAGCTAAATGACAAATTAAAGACTGAAAGTGTCGAAACGGACTAAAATGAATAAAAATGTGACTAAAAGACATTTATGCAAGTCGGATTGTTGGGAAATAAAGTTTGTCAATTCCGGATAATTCAGTAGAAAATCTGATTTTCTCCCTATTTTTCTATAAATAGGGCAGCCCTCCTCATTTCTTAGGTTTGGAAAGCTAGAACTCTCCTCCTTCTCTCTCTAGAACTCTCACCTTCTCTCTAGAATTCCTCCTAATCGAACCGTCGGATTCTCGTGATTCATACGCCATCGGATAGAGATCGTCGAGCTCTTCACGAATCTACTATTGCATGTTTGATTTCGTCCGGATTTAAGGTAAGATCGGCCCTATTTCTGTCTTTTGGTTCGGTTTTGAAAGAGCAAATTCGAGTTTGCTCATTTTCCCTTCATTTGAAGCTGATTTGCTTCCGTTTAGGACCTGTTTTTGCTTGGAAATCATCCATAGTCGAAGGTTATTGCTTGGACGAAGGTTAGTATCTATTTTTCCTCATTTTTGTTCAAGTTTCGTAGTTAAAGACCTGGAAAATCGTTGAATATATAGAACAGATTCGAGTGATTTATGATCAGACTCGAATGAGTGAATTTCGAATCTAAACTCTTAGATTCGAATGGCTATGCTTCGATTCTATCTCCTTAGACTCGAGGGTGTGTAGTTTCGAATCTAATCACCTAGCCTCGAATTGTGTGTAGGTTTCGAATCTATGTATGGTTCGAATCTATGTATGGTTCGAATCTATGGATGGCTTGAATCTATTTCACTAATTCGAATTTAACCTAGTCAAATCTATTCCCTAGAATCTATCTTGTATGTGCTTCGAATCTAAACCATTAGATTCGAATGAGAGGTGTTCGAATCTAATCCTTGTAGTTCGAATCTAATGCTATTCGAATCTGTACCCTATTCGAATCTGTTGAATCTGATTTAGTTCCTAGCCTAAGATTAATTCCTAAATCAGATTAAGTTATTAAACAACCTATTGTAATCAAAAGTATAATATGATTATGATAAAACTCACAAGTTCAAGTTGCATATCTATTTTATGCACAAATGAATTATCAGACTCTGTACGAACCCTTAAAATGTGTATGACCTGTTCAACTTGCTAAGTAATACGATTGGCTTTGTTTCAAGGCCACACATCTATAATTAGATGAATCGTATTGATCTGATAAGAATAGATTCACCTTGGGACGATAGGAACTACCCCAGACACGACAGCCAGAATTGACAATAAACTGAATATATAACTAGGGTTATATAGATTATGACTCAGACTTGACATTAATATGCCAGACTTGAAACTGAACTGCAGGAACCCACCGATTTGACAGAGTAAACTGAACAGCTTAACTCGTTAAGCATTATCTGACTACGGACCACTATGAGTGACAGATTTCATTATTTACTTGCATATATTTCGATACTTATTGGTGAATGTAGTGACTGTATGGAAACTTCTGATTGTTGCTGCATGTTTCTTTAATACTATATTGTGTCATAGAAACGTACTTTTGACATTTCTGAAGCTAGACATTTGAATTGCCTTGATTGCATGATTCACTTTTACATTTTATGTAAATATGTATCATGCTTACTGCTTACTTGACTGTTTATATACTTGCCGCTGCATACTGCATTATCCGACAGGACCGAATGTGAGATCTCCATTCACAGGAGAGAATTCTGCAGATTCCTTTCCTATTTGACTCGTTTCCATACACTTCCCGTAGGGCTTCGGCCTTACACAAGGGAATACCGACTGGGTTGTCTCCCAACCTTTTTGCCGTCTCTAACCTATTGCCGACAGGATCTGATAGTATGTTATATGTGTGTGTGGTAACTAATGGAACTCTGTTAACTCACTAAGCATTGTTAGCTTACTCTGTCATGACAACTCTTTTTCAGGAAAAGCTGATAAAGGCAAGACCATAGCAGGTAGTTCGTCCCAGGCTAAGTGAATCTGGTCTTTGATGAATAGCAGACTTATGGATTTTGATGACGCCTATTTTGATATGATGTTGCGGTCTCGGGTAGCTTGTTCAGTCTTCCGCACTCTGATTGAAGATTTAGAAGCTAGTTAGACCACCATTTGATTTTAAAATATTGTTGTAATTAAGTATTCATGCTGATGGACCTGGTATCAAACAATTAGTAATATTTATTACTTAATGAAATGAAATATTATGACATGTACTGTTTGTGGAAACTTGGATGTTACAAAGTTGGTATCAGAGCAGCTGTTTAATCATCGGATTGGCCACCCGATACTTAAACTACTGGTATGGTATGGACTATGTGACTCTGAATTCCCGAACAAGTCACCGAGGCCTAGGGTAACCTAATTAGTAAAGGACTACCCACACAACTTGACCTAAGATAGGCAAATGATGACTGATAGGATGGGAGAGGAATTGACTGCTTGATACTGACTTGACTTTGACTTGACTTTGTGAGCCTAACTGTCTGCCTTCATATCTATGAATTTAGATGTGATTATCTGACGTAGGAATTATGACTCGAACTGTACTTATTTGAATCAGGAAATAATAGCTATTTACTTTATATTTTCAGCCAATGGCTGATAAGAATCCGACTGTTGCCGGTTCCTCAAGGGTTGATAAAGCTGCTGATGCTGCAGCTGATCAACACAAAGAATCTGTTCATGTAGAGGACTTAGGCACTGACCCTGAAAATACTGCTAATGACTCAAGCAGTACTGCCACCCCTGTGCCTCCTCAGCAGGCTCAATTGATTGACCTCGTTCATAAGTTGAATGAGGATAACCGTAGGCAAATGCAGCTTATGATGGATAGTAATCGATTACAGACTGATATGGCAGTTGAGGACCGATTTAGGGAGATTAAGGATTTGTTGACCAAGGGTAAAGCAGTGATGCAGACTGACGAAGTAAACCAGCGTGAAATGGAATTTAAGCGCCGTGAAGAAGAACTTAGGTTGCGAGAACTTAAGTTACAGGAATTAGAACTGAAGCATAGGGAAGAAATGTTAGCGAAGCCGAAGAAGGACAGGAAGAGGAAACATAGACATGTGTCCTCTGATGAAAGTGAGACTGACTCTTCCGACCATCACGTTAAGGTGGGACGAGAGTGTACATTTGTTGACTTTAAGAAATGTGGGGCTCGTACATTTGCGGGGTCATCTGATCCTGTTAAGGCTATGGACTGGGTCGCGAATGTGGAGAAAGCGTTTAAACTCTCCAAGTGTAATGAAGAAGATAAGGTGACATTTGCGACGGGGATGTTGGAAGATGGAGCTGGCCGTTGGTGGAAGTCAATTACGAATCCCATGTCTGAAGCAATGGAGAAATCCATTACTTGGGATCAATTTAAGATTCATCTGAAAGAAAAGTACTGCCCCCAGGATGTTAAGCGCCAGATGGAGAAAACCCTGCTATATTTTCAGCAAGGTACAAGATCCGTGACGGACTATGAGCTGGAATTCACCAGGCTCTCGCTATTATCTGATCACCCTGTTGATACTGACGAAAGACGAAGGGATTTGTTTGTGGATGGTCTGGATAGAGAAATCCGGAAGTTTGTGAAGTCTGGCAGGCCAAGAAGTTATATTGAGGCAGTGGAAATTGCTAGGGTAGGTGAGCTTGAAATCTATCCTGAGCGAGCGTGTCCTTTTATTGCTAAATCTAGTAAGAAGGAAAAATCTGAGAGAGCTGAAAAGAAGAGTGAAGGTTCGAAGAAGGGAGATAAGCAGTCTTTCAAGAAAGCTAAGTCGTATGCTGTGACCTCGACGCCAAAGCCTGCTTGTCCTCGCTGCAAGCAAACTCATGAAGGAAAGTGCGATCCTGCGTTCGTTAAGTGCTATTGCTGTAGGCAGAATGGTCATGATCGGTCAGAATGTCCCAGGCGCAATGAGGCTTGCAGAAACTGCATTACGTTGGGGCATCATGCTAAAGACTGTACCCGACCTCGATTTGTTCCTCCACCTGCATCTTCACCTCAGCAATCAGTCAAAGGTTCTTCTGCCCCGAGGAATCAACCGAGATCTTTCCAGATGACAGCCGATGAGGCAAAAGAGACTGCTGACGTCGTCACGGGTACATTTCTTGTTAATGATATGCCTGCCTTAATCTTATTTGACTCTGGCTCTAATCTGTCGTATGTGTCTGAAAAGTTTGCTAAACAGTTTGAATTTGCCCCTGTGATGTTACCTGCACCCTTAGACATAGAAACTGCTAGCTCGAATTTTGTGACTGTGAATAGAGTCTTTCGTTCCTGTAAGCTAGTGATTGATGACCTCTCCTCGGACGTTGACCTGATACCGATGTGGATTAGAGAATTCGATGTTATTATAGGAATGGATTGGCTTATGACGAATTATGCTGAAATCCTTTGTGCTAAAAGGATGATTAGAATTAGAACCCCCGAAGGAAGTGAACGTTATGTTTATGGCGATAGAAAGACTCGAAATTTAGGTCTCATCTCTGTAATGAAAGCCCAAAAGTGCCTAACCAAAGGTTGTTCCGCCTATCTAGCCTATGCCATAGATGTTAAAGAAGTTAAAAAGACCGTGTCTGATGTACCTGTAGTTCGAGAATTCCCTGATGTATTCCCGGATGACATCTCTGGTTTGCCACCAGATCGTCAAATCGAATTCCATATTGACCTTGTACCGGGTGCTGCTCCTATCGCGAAAGCCCCTTACCGTCTTGCTCCGAATGAAATGAAGGAAATGATGAGTCAGTTGCAGGAATTATTAGAAAAAGGGTTTATTCGTCCGAGTACTTCTCCTTGGGGTGCTCCGGTTCTTTTTGTTAAGAAGAAGGATGGTACCTTTCGCATGTGTATCGATTATCGGGAGTTAAATAAGGTAACTATTAAGAACCGATACCCTCTGCCTAGAATTGATGACTTGTTTGATCAACTGCAAGGGGCTAGTTATTTTTCAAAGATTGATCTCCGATCTGGATATCATCAGCTCAAAGTATTTGAGTCTGACGTACCGAAGACTGCATTTCGTACTCGATATGGCCATTTTGAATTCTAGTAATGCCGTTCGGTCTCACAAATGCCCCGGCAGCATTTATGGACCTCATGAATAGGGTATGTAGACCAATGCTGGATAAATCAGTGATAGTCTTCATTGATGACATCTTGATTTACTCCAAGTCTGAATCTGATCATGCGATGCATTTGCGAGAATTGCTAGAATTGTTACGAAAGGAGCGACTCTATGCAAAATTCTCCAAATGTGAATTCTGGTTACGCCAGGTGCAGTTTTTAGGACATATTGTCTCCGGTGAGGGAATAGCCGTAGATCCATCAAAGGTTGATGCGGTTCAGAAGTGGGAAGCGCCGAAAAACGTATCTGAAGTTCGAAGTTTCTTGGGTTTAGCGGGCTATTACAGAAGATTTATCCGTGATTTCTCCAAGATTGCGGTGCCTTTAACTAGTCTGACGAAGAAAGAAGTTAAGTTTGAATGGAATGAATCTCAAGATCGAGCCTTTGAGACTTTGAAGCGTAAGCTAATTGAAGCACCGGTTTTGGCCTTACCTGAGGGTAATGATGATTTTGTAGTCTATAGTGATGCTTCTAAGATGGGATTAGGCTGTGTGTTGATGCAAAGGGATAAAGTAATTGCCTACGCATCAAGGCAGCTAAAGGCGCATGAGAAGAATTATCCGACGCATGATTTAGAACTTGCAGCCGTGACCTTTGCACTGAAGATTTGGCGGCATTATCTGTATGGGACTAGATGCAAGTTATATACAGATCACAAAAGTCTGAAGTATATATTTGACCAGAAAGAGCTGAATATGCGACAAAGGCGATCTATGGAATTGATTAAAGGCTATGACTGTGAAATCCTTTACCATCCAGGTAAAGCAAACATTGTAGCAGATGCCCTAAGCCGCAAAACCGGACCAGACCATTATACCCGATGCTATGCTTTGACTTCTGTTGTTTTGGAGTCTGCCTTGCCTGAGTCGATTATTGCCGCTCAAACCGAAGCCATTCGGGATGAGAACTTGAAATCTGAACGTATGGTTACATTTGTGACTCAGCTGACCCTTGATAATCGTGGCCTTAGACGGTTCATGGATAGAATATGGGTTCCCAGACTAGGAGGTATTCGTGATCAAATTCTGTCGGAAGCTCATATGTCAAAATTTTCGATACACCCTGGTTCTACCAAAATGTATCAAGACTTGAGGACGGATTATTGGTGTCCTGGAATGAAGAAGGACGTAGGGCGATATGTAGAAAATTGCATGACTTGTTTACAAGTCAAATCTGAACATCAGAAGCCGTATGGGGAACTACAACCATTGCCGATCCCGGAATGGAAGTGGGACCATATAACCATGGACTTTGTGACGAAGCTGCCCAGGACAAAACGGAATCATGACTCTATATGGGTAATAGTGGATCGACTTACTAAGTCAGCCCATTTCCTACCCATACGTGAAGATGAACGCCTCGAAAAGTTAGCTGAATTGTACGTTAAGGAAATCGTGACTAGACATGGTGTGCCATTGTCTATAGTATCGGACCGTGACAGCAGATTTACTTCTCGTTTTTGGAAGGCTTTTCAGAATGGACTAGGAACTGAACTTAAGATGAGCACCGCCTATCATCCTGAAACTGACGGGCAAAGTGAGAGGACAATTTTGACCTTAGAAGATATGTTACGTGCCTGTGTGATTGATCTCGGTGGAAGTTGGGATACTCACCTGCCGTTTGTGGAGTTTGCTTATAACAATAGTTATCACTCGACTATTGGTATGCCTCCATATCAGCTTTTGTACGGACGTCGATGCCGAACTCCAACCTGTTGGAGGGAAACAGGTGAACGGCCGATCTCTGGACCAGCAATTCTGCAAGAAGCCCATGACCAACTACAGTTGATTCGACAGCGGATTCAGACTTCTCAAGACAGACAAAAGAAGTATCATGATAAAAGACGGAAACCAATCGCGTTTGAAGTTGGAGATAAAGTGTTGCTGAAGGTCTCGCCAAGAAAAGGAATAGTAAGGTTCGGCAAACGGGGGAAGTTGAGCCCTCGATTTGTGGGTCCTTTTGAAATTCTCGAGCGTGTAGGATTGCAAGCCTACAGATTGAAGTTGCCTGCCGAAATGTCTGGGATTCATGATGTATTTCATGTGAGTAATCTTCGAAAGTGTTTAGCTGACGCTGAAGCTGTGATTCCTTGGAAAGACGTACAAATTGATGAGCAGTTGCGATACGAAGAAGAACCCGAGCGTATAATCGATCATAAGGTTTCGAAATTGCGCAGCAAGGAAATTCCAATGGTGTTAGTCCAATGGAAATACCATAAGGGATCTGCGCAAACTTGGGAACGAGAAGACGAGATTAGGCAAAAGTACCTGGAGTTATTCCTGTCTTAGTCGATTCCGAGGACGGAATCAATTTAACGGGGGAAGATTGTAACAGCCCGTAATTTATTAAATACAAATTACAGCAACAGACTTTGGATAATAAAGCAATTTTATCCAATTATTAGTAAATAACTGAAAATATGAATCTGTGATAATTAATTATATTAAGTTATAATTAATTATGAAATGTTGCCCAAAATTTAGCTGAAATTAAGTTAATAATTAAAATTCAGCTAAATGACAAATTAAAGACTGAAAGTGACGAAACGGACTAAAATGAATAAAAATGTGACTAAAAGACATTTATGCAAGTCGGATTGTTGGGAAATAAAGTTGGTCAATTCCGGATAATTCAGTAGAAAATCTGATTTTCTCCCTATTTTTCTATAAATAGGGCAGCCCTCCTCATTTCTTAGGTTTGGAAAGCTAGAACTCTCCTCCTTCTCTCTCTAGAACTCTCACCTTCTCTCTAGAATTCCTCCTAATCGAACCGTCGGATTCTCGTGATTCATACGCCATCGGATAGAGATCGTCGAGCTCTTCACGAATCTACTATTGCATGTTTGATTTCGTCCGGATTTAAGGTAAGATCGGCCCTATTTCTGTCTTTTGGTTCGGTTTTGAAAGAGCAAATTCGAGTTTGCTCATTTTCCCTTCATTTGAAGCTGATTTGCTTCCGTTTAGGACCTGTTTTTGCTTGGAAATCATCCATAGTCGAAGGTTATAGCTTGGACGAAGGTTAGTATCTATTTTTCCTCATTTTTGTTCAAGTTTCGTAGTTAAAGACCTGGAAAATCGTTGAATATATAGAACAGATTCGAGTGATTTATGATCAGACTCGAATGAGTGAATTTCGAATCTAAACTCTTAGATTCGAATGGCTATGCTTCGATTCTATCTCCTTAGACTCGAGGGTGTGTGTAACACCTGGCCTAGAAATATAAGGTATGAAACTCGAAAATTAAACTAATATGAAACTCGAATAATGAAGTAATAAACTCGAATGAAGTTTTTATGAATCTCGAATTATATAACAATAAACTCGAATGATATTACATGAAACTCGAATCATGTGAGCAGAAACTCGAATAATGATGTGATGAAACTCGACTAGTAAAGGCATAAACTCGAATAGTACTTTGATGAAACTCGAATAAAGAAAGGATTAATCTCGAATGATAGTACATAAAACTCGAATAAAGAAAAGATTAAACTCGAATAATTAAACAAAGAAACTCGATTAAAGAGGCATAAAACTCGGATGACAAAGGCATGAAACTCGGATAACAAATGCCTGAAACTCGAATGTCAAAGGCATGAAACTCGAATATAATTATATAAATCTCGATTGACATTGCAACAAACTCGATTCACACTTGAATCGAGTTTAACATTCCAGAAAATTTTTCTAAGTGTATATATATATATATATATATATATATATATATATATATATATATATATATATATATATATATCCGAAATTATCATTATCACCTTTTCTGCATGCTTTTGTACTTTTGTTAATATAAAATTTGAAAACCCATGCTACTTATCACTCTAAAAAGTAAGTTGTCCTTTAAAGGACAACTAGCATGTACTATTGTATTATTTTAATAATAAACAACATGCAACATGAAATGATAAAATCGGCCACACCTTTTTGTTCAACACTCAACCGATTTGCTTTTTCTTTTCATCATTTCATTAAAAATTTAATTAATTTATCATTATTTTAGTAACCGATTTTTCTTCTATAAATAGAAGACAAAACCCACTTCATTAAAAACACACCAACTTACAAACCCTCTCAAAGCAAAACCGGCCAGCTATAAAGATTTCAAGTGTTCTTCAAATTCTGTAAGTTTTCTTATTTACTTTATAAAACATGAAAAATTAAATGCATTTACTAAAATATAATATTTTTCATTTACAACTCGATTTTTCATAATACTCGTGAAAATGTTCCATGCAAAATAAATGAATATCTTTTTTTTTTTTTTGCACATGCTCACATATATATGTATGCATTTTCGTATATATATAAATATATATTTATACATACATATACGTAAGTATGCATGCATGCAAACCATTTTGGAAATAAATATCCATAAATCGAAAATGCACATATAAAATCCCACAAAAATTATTCGTACATCACAAGTACATGAAAATATTTACGAAATACTCAAACACATATTAAAATAATATTGACCCGAACTCGTAAAAATATTAGGACGAGTCCCGACCATCCGAACAAGTGCTAAACTCAGATCCGAAAACAACATCAAAACCCAACAAGGTGAGTCTTCATAGTCCCATTTTTACATTATTATGTTTAGGGATGAAATACATGTTTCGTTTTTATATGGACACGAAAACTTCTCGATTCTATTATGTATTACGTATGAGAATCTCCGCCCTTATATCATGAAATCGTTAGTTGCATTTGTTTGCAAGCGCGAATATATTGTGAATAGATCTATTGGGAGTCATGTCCCCCACTCGGGTTAGTGGTTTAGCTAACAGCGGGTGCATATATATTCAACACACGGTATTTTGGGAATACTGCTCGGGGCAAAACTTATTCTAATTAAGCTTCGGTGACATGATGGTTTACGTAATACATCTCATGGAATTTATGATTTTTATAAATTCAACGTATTTGATAATGTCCATACAACTGGTCTTTTCGTGTAAACCTATGAACTCACCAACAATTTTTGTTGACGTATTTTAGCATGTATTTTCAGGTAATTAAGGCAAGTGCGCCTTCGAAAACACCAACTTCAAGCTTCCGCATTTCATGGAGTCGCATGCATATTTCGAAACTAACGGAGATTTGATTGCATTATTTTTGGACGCATTAATTATGTATTAAAATCTCTGTATTATGCGAACTTCATTTCTTTCATTTTGTAAAACATTATTACAGTTTAAATTTATTCGATGTAATATTTTCGAAAACGTCCATATAGTGGTCGTTCGTTATAATTATGGTTACGCTTCCGCACTCGTCACGCCTCGCTGCCAACCGGGGTAGCAGGGTGTGACAGATTGGTATCAGAGACATAGTTATAGTGAACTAGGTTGCATTAGTATCCTAGACTATAACTGCACGTAAAAATTTCTGATTTTAAGAATATTTTTGTAACTAACTAAAAGATTACAAATGAACCTTATTAGCAGAAACCATGAGCCATCAAGAAATTATCATCTTGTCGGACTCTGAGGAGGAATACACTCCCGCAAGTCCCACGGCCACGGAAGTCTTCCCAGAAGAAGAAACCTCGGAGGAGGAGGACCCGTCGGAAGATCCGATGGAAGAGTCCGAAGAAGAATCGATGGAGGAAGAGGATCCTTCACCACCGGCGGCCCCTGCTCGCGTCCCGTATCACCCGGCCGAACCATCCTATAAGCCGTATAGACCTTATCCTAACGGCCCAAAGATGTTGTACACACCCCGGAAACGGGTAATCATACCGAGAAGGGAGTCTATTCCTGTTCCGACTCCCCAACCCAATCCCCCGACACCACACCGACGGGTAGACGCCCGAAGATGGACTTGGATACCGGAGACCCTCCGCGAATGGAGGCAAATGGAGGGAGTTCCTCCAAACTTCGAGATCGGAGGACCATCTTCCGTACCTGTCTCACCGCTCACTCAAGAGCCTGCCAATCAGACCATACCACTTTTGATCGCAAGATCTACCAGGCATGACCACCAGATCCGGTCACTTAACCTGGATATTGGGGAGATGACCGCTCGTTTAGAGCGGGAGGAGTTGCAAAACTCCAACATATATTGGGCCAATCAGCACGCCCTTGCTATACAGCAGGACGGTTTGAATGAGCTCCGGCAGCAACTAGCCGAGAGCCAAGCCCGGATTGAGGAGTTGACGCAGCGCCTCAGTACGATGGAAAAGGGAGAGACCCCTGATCACTCCCACACCTAGTACTTTTCCATTTCCTTTGTATTAGTAGGAAAATATTATGTAATAGCATAGGATAAAATTTTCGGGTAATAACCCGCCCCGCATGTAAGAAAAATTTCGAATGATTAATAAAATTTCCCAGATGTTTATGTGATTGTGCTTAATGATTATAGTATTGTGCCACATCTTTAAGATTCAACTTCTTACACTATGATTTTCTTTAAACTTCAAGATAATGCCGCCAAAACGAGCCATGAATACAGCTGACATTGAAGAGCTTGTTGCCCAAAGGGTGGCTGCCGCCATAGCTACCTACGAGGCAAACCGAAATAGCACAACCAATGGGGATGGTGGTGCCAGTCGCACCACAGGAGGAACTGAAACTCACGCGAAAGGTTGCGGGATCAAAGGGTTTTTAAGTTGCAAGCCCCGGTATTTTAATGGAACTGAAGGAGCAGTCGGTTTAATCCGTTGGTTTGAAAAGCTAGAATCCGTATATCGTGTCAGCGGATGCGCGGAAGGAGACAAGGTGAAATTTGCTACTCACACCTTGCAAGATAGCGCGCTCACATGGTGGAATTCCTACGTCCAGTCAGTAGGCATTGACGAAGCCTACCAGCTTACGTGGGCCACACTAAAACAGATGATGACGGATGAATACTGCCCAAGAAACGAACTCCAGAAAATGGAATCAGAATTCTGGAATCTATCAATGAAAGGGACGGACGTTGCAGGATATACCAACCGATTCCATGAACTAAGTATCCTATGTCCGCAGATGTTAACTCCGGAATACAAGAAGGTTGAACGCTATATTTGGGGACTCGCTCCTCAAATACAAGGGAACGTTACCGCCTCCAACCCATCCACCATACAGGACGCCATCAGAATGGCCAACAATCTTATGGACCAAGTATCCCGGAGGAACGAAGCCAGAGCCGGGGAACACAAGAGAAAGTGGGAGGAAAAGACCGGGAAGAACACGGGTTCACAGTTCAAGAAACCCGAGACCATTAAAGCCTATGTAGCAGGAGTTGAGTCAAGGAGAAGCTATACCGGTACTAAGCCTTTTTGCACCAAATGCACCTTCCACCACAACCCTGGCCCCTGTCCAACCCAATGCGAAAACTGCAAACGTTTGGGCCATATGACCAAAGACTGTAGATCCGGAGCCCCGGGTGCCAGTGGTAGCAACCCGAGAAGCTGTTACGAGTGTGGTGCAACGGGACACCTCAGGAACGAGTGTCCAAGATTGAGGAACGAAGGGAGAGCTCAGGGGAGAGCATTTGTGTTGGGAGCAGGAGACGCTCGTCAGGACCCTCACGTGGTATCTGGTACGTATCTCCTAAACGATATTTACGCATACGTACTCTTTGATACTGGGGCTGATAGGAGCTTTATATCTGATAAGTTTAGCCAGCAGTTGAATGTTTCTACGTTTCCCTTAGACAACTCCTATACAATAGAACTTGCAGATGGTAAAATAATAAAGGCAAATAGTATCATTAAGGAATGCACATTAAAGCTAGCAGATCACTCCTTTAAGATAGACTTAATGCCTATAGAACTCGGAAGTTTCGATGTGGTGATTGGTATGGACTGGTTGTCGCATAACCAGGCTGAGATTTTGTGTGGAAAGAAAGTGGTGCGAATACCACTCAGTAAGAAGAAAGTCCTCACGGTCCAAGGGGAAAAGAAGAACCGACAATTGAATGTCATATCCGGCCTAAGAACATTAAAATGTCTTAGGAAGGGTTGCCATGCAGTGTTGGTCCAGATCGTAGAAAAAGAGTCGAAGGAAAAACGACTTGAGGATATTCCAGTAGTACGGGACTACCCGAAGGTATTTCCGGAAGACTTGCCTGGGCTTCCCCCGGCTAGGCAAGTAGAATTTCAAATCGACTTAGTGCCAGGAGCTGCACCGATCGCAAGAGCCCCATATAGACTCGCACCTTCTGAGATGCAAGAATTATCCAGTCAATTACAGGAATTGATGGATAAAGGATTCATTCGACCAAGTTCCTCACCTTGGGGAGCTCCTGTTTTGTTCGTTAAAAAGAAAGACGGATCCTTCCGAATGTGCATAGACTACCGAGAACTAAACAAGTTAACGGTAAAGAACCGCTACCCCCTCCCTAGGATTGATGACCTGTTCGACCAGCTTCAGGGATCTAGCTTCTACTCAAAGATTGACCTGCGCTCCGGCTATCATCAAGTAAAAGTTCGGGAAGAAGACATCCCCAAGACAGCATTTAGAACTCGTTATGGACATTACGAATTCCAGGTGATGCCATTCGGTTTAACCAACGCACCAGCCGTATTTATGGACCTCATGAATCGGGTGTGTAAACCATATCTGGATAAATTTGTAATAGTGTTCATAGACGATATCCTCATCTATTACTGAAGTAAAGAAGAGCATGAACAACATCTCAAGTTGATCTTGGAGTTGTTAGAGAAAGAGCGGCTATACGCCAAATTTTCAAAATGTGAATTTTGGTTGCGAGAAGTAAAATTCCTTGGACATGTGATCAACAGTCAGGGAATTCAGGTCGACCCAGCAAAGATCGAGGCCATAAAGAACTGGGCAATCCCTAGAACCCCCACAGAAGTCCGCCAATTCCTAGGACTTGCCGGTTATTATAGGCGATTCATTGAGAACTTTTCGAAGATAGCAGGTTCCTTAACGGAGTTGACCCGTAAGGATGTGAAATACGTCTGGGGTGAAGAACAGGAAAAGGCGTTTCAGCTGCTTAAGCAGAGGTTGTGTAGTGCACCAATTCTGTCCCTACCCGAAGGGACTGAAAATTTTGTAGTCTACTGTGATGCCTCGCACAACGGATTAGGTTGTGTGCTCATGCAAAGGGACAAGGTCATCGCTTATGCATCCCGACAGCTCAAGATTCACGAGGTAAGCTATACGACTCATGACTTAGAACTGGGAGCAGTGGTGTTTGCTCTCAAAATATGGAGGCACTATTTGTATGGAACCAAGTGCACGGTGTTCACGGACCATAAAAGCCTTCAGCATATTCTGAATCAGAAAGAATTAAATATGAGGCAACGACGTTGGGTGGAACTTCTTAGCGATTATGACTGCGAGATTCGCTACCATCCAGGAAAAGCAAATATCGTAGCTGACGCCCTAAGCCGAAAGGAGCGGGTTAAGCCATTGAGAGTCCGAGCATTGGTAATGACCATACAGTCAAACCTAAACTCTCAAGTCCGAGAGGCACAAGAAGAGGCAGTCAAGGAGGATAATCTGCTGAATGAAGCATTGAGAGGCATGGACAAGCAGTTTGAAATTAAGCCAGGCGGATGCCGATACTTCATGGGCAGAATTTGGTTACCAAAGTTTGGAGGCATAAGGAAACTGGTCATGGATGAAGGGCACAAAACAAGATATGCTGTTCATCCAGGGTCGGACAAGATGTATCACGATTTGAAGGGATCATACTGGTGGCCAAACATGAAGGCTGACATTGCTACTTACGTCAGCAAGTGCTTAACATGTTTAAAAGTTAAGGCTGAGCATCAAAGGCCATCAGGATTGCTAGTCCAGCCAGAGATACGCCAATGGAAGTGGGAAAATATCACCATGGATTTTATCACTAAGTTGCCAAAGACTTCTGGAGGTTATGACACCATCTGGGTGATCGTGGATCGACTGACCAAGACCGCGCACTTCCTGCCAATCAAGGAGACTGACAAGATGGATAAGCTAACACTAATCTATCTTAAGGAGGTCGTCTCAAGGCATGGGGTGCCAGTATCCATTATATCAGACAGAGACAGCAGATTTACGTCACGGTTTTGGCAATCATTGCAAGAAGCTCTAGGAACGCGTCTGGATATGAGTACAGCCTATCACCCGCAAACGGACGGTCAGAGTGAAAGAACGATTCAGACATTGGAAGATATGCTAAGGGCATGTGTCATCGACTTTGGAAAAAGTTGGGACAGACACCTGCCATTAGTTGAGTTTTCTTATAACAACAGTTATCACTCGAGCATTAAGACCGCCCCATTCGAAGCACTCTATGGACGAAAGTGTCGATCACCTCTTTGTTGGGCTGAAGTAGGGGATAGTCAGATTACTGGACCTGAGATCATCCAGGAAACTACAGAGAAAATAGCCCAGATTCGGAACCGATTGAAGATTGCGCGGGATCGACAAAAGAGTTATGCAGACATCCGACGGAAGGATTTGGAATTCCAAGAGGGAGACCAAGTAATGCTGAAAGTCTCGCCTTGGAAAGGCGTAATTCGTTTTGGAAAACGAGGGAAACTCAATCCTCGTTATATCGGACCATTCAAAATCACCAAAAGAATTGGCCCGGTAGCTTACCGACTCGATCTACCCCCAGAGCTTAGTAACGTTCATAATACCTTCCACGTCTCCAACCTTAAGAAATGTCTGACTGATGAATCACTCGTGATACCCATGGACGAGCTGGAGATAGACGATAGATTGAATTTCACTGAGCAACCGGTGGAAATAATGGACCGAGAAGTCAAGAAGCTCAAACACAGTCGAATTCCAATAATAAAGGTCCGGTGGAATTCTAAACGAGGTCCTGAGTTTACTTGGGAACGCGAAGATCAATTCCGAGAGAAGTACCCCCAGCTGTTCTCAAAAGTCCAAGCAGAGGAGAACACGAGCTAATTTCGGGACGAAATTCCTTCAACGGGGGGAGACTGTAACAACTGGCCTAAAAATATAAGGTATGAAACTCGAAAATTAAACTAATATGAAACTCGAATAATGAAGTAATAAACTCGAATGAAGTTTTTATGAATCTCGAATTATATAACAATAAACTCGAATGATATTACATGAAACTCGAATCATGTGAGCAGAAACTCGAATAATGATGTGATGAAACTCGACTAGTAAAGGCATAAACTCGAATAGTACTTTGATGAAACTCGAATAAAGAAAGGATTAATCTCGAATGATAGTACATAAAACTCGAATAAAGAAAAGATTAAACTCGAATAATTAAACAAAGAAACTCGATTAAAGAGGCATAAAACTCGGATGACAAAGGCATGAAACTCGGATAACAAATGCCTGAAACTCGAATGTCAAAGGCATGAAACTCGAATATAATTATATAAATCTCGATTGACATTGCAACAAACTCGATTCACACTTGAATCGAGTTTAACATTCCAGAAAATTTTTCTAAGTGTATATATATACATATATATATATATATATATATATATATATATATATATATATATATATATATATATATATATATATATATATATATATATATATATATATATATCCGAAATTATCATTATCACCTTTTCTGCATGCTTTTGTACTTTTGTTAATATAAAATTTGAAAACCCATGCTACTTATCACTCTAAAAAGTAAGTTGTCCTTTAAAGGACAACTAGCATGTACTATTGTATTATTTTAATAATAAACAACATGCAACATGAAATGATAAAATCGGCCACACCTTTTTGTTCAACACTCAACCGATTTGCTTTTTCTTTTCATCATTTCATTAAAAATTTAATTAATTTATCATTATTTTAGTAACCGATTTTTCTTCTATAAATAGAAGACAAAACCCACTTCATTAAAAACACACCAACTTACAAACCCTCTCAAAGCAAAACCGGCCAGCTATAAAGATTTCAAGTGTTCTTCAAATTCTGTAAGTTTTCTTATTTACTTTATTTATAAAACATGAAAAATTAAATGCATTTACTAAAATATAATATTTTTCATTTACAACTCGATTTTTCATAATACTCGTGAAAATGTTCCATGCAAAATAAATGAATATCTTTTTTTTATGATGCACATGCTCACATATATATGTATGCATTTTCGTATATATATAAATATATATTTATACATACATATACGTAAGTATGCATGCATGCAAACCATTTTGGAAATAAATATCCATAAATCGAAAATGCACATATAAAATCCCACAAAAATTATTCGTACATCACAAGTACATGAAAATATTTACGAAATACTCAAACACATATTAAAATAATATTGACCCGAACTCGTAAAAATATTAGGACGAGTCCCGACCATCCGAACAAGTGCTAAACTCAGATCCGAAAACAACATCAAAACCCAACAAGGTGAGTCTTCATAGTCCCATTTTTACATTATTATGTTTAGGGATGAAATACATGTTTCGTTTTTATATGGACACGAAAACTTCTCGATTCTATTATGTATTACGTATGAGAATCTCCGCCCTTATATCATGAAATCGTTAGTTGCATTTGTTTGCAAGCGCGAATATATTGTGAATAGATCTATTGGGAGTCATGTCCCCCACTCGGGTTAGTGGTTTAGCTAACAGCGGGTGCATATATATTCAACACACGGTATTTTGGGAATACTGCTCGGGGCAAAACTTATTCTAATTAAGCTTCGGTGACATGATGGTTTACGTAATACATCTCATGGAATTTATGATTTTTATAAATTCAACGCATCTGATAATGTCCATACAACTGGTCTTTTCGTGTAAACCTATGAACTCACCAACAATTTTTGTTGACGTATTTTAGCATGTATTTTCAGGTAATTAAGGCAAGTGCGCCTTCGAAAACACCAACTTCAAGCTTCCGCATTTCATGGAGTCGCATGCATATTTCGAAACTAACGGAGATTTGATTGCATTATTTTTGGACGCATTAATTATGTATTAAAATCTCTGTATTATGCGAACTTCATTTCTTTCATTTTGTAAAACATTATTACAGTTTAAATTTATTCGATGTAATATTTTCGAAAACGTCCATATAGTGGTCGTTCGTTATAATTATGGTTACGCTTCCGCACTCGTCACGCCTCGCTGCCAACCGGGGTAGCAGGGTGTGACAGTGTGTAGTTTCGAATCTAATCACCTAGACTCGAATTGTGTGTAGGTTTCGAATCTATGTATGGTTCGAATCTATGTATGGTTCGAATCTATGGATGGCTTGAATCTATTTCACTAATTCGAATTTAACCTAGTCAAATCTATTCCCTAGAATCTATCTTGTATGTGCTTCGAATCTAAACCATTAGATTCGAATGAGAGGTGTTCGAATCTAATCCTTGTAGTTCGAATCTAATGCTATTCGAATCTGTACCCTATTCGAATCTGTTGAATCTGATTTAGTTCCTAGCCTAAGATTAATTCCTAAATCAGATTAAGTTATTAAACAACCTATTGTAATCAAAAGTATAATATGATTATGATAAAACTCACAAGTTCAAGTTGCATATCTATTTTATGCACAAATGAATTATCAGACTCTGTACGAACCCTTAAAATGTGTATGACCTGTTCAACTTGCTAAGTAATACGATTGGCTTTGTTTCAAGGCCACACATCTATAATTAGATGAATCGTATTGATCTGATAAGAATAGATTCACCTTGGGACGATAGGAACTACCCCAGACACGACAGCCAGAATTGACAATAAACTGAATATATAACTAGGGTTATATAGATTATGACTCAGACTTGACATTAATATGCCAGACTTGAAACTGAACTGCAGGAACCCACCGATTTGACAGAGTAAACTGAACAGCTTAACTCGTTAAGCATTATCTGACTACGGACCACTATGAGTGACAGATTTCATTATTTACTTGCATATATTTCGATACTTATTGGTGAATGTAGTGACTGTATGGAAACTTCTGATTGTTGCTGCATGTTTCTTTAATACTATATTGTGTCATAGAAACGTACTTTTGACATTTCTGAAGCTAGACATTTGAATTGCCTTGATTGCATGATTCACTTTTACATTTTATGTAAATACGTATCATGCTTACTGCTTACTTGACTGTTTATATACTTGCCGCTGCATACTGCATTATCCGACAGGACCGAATGTGAGATCTCCATTCACAGGAGGGAATTCTGCAGATTCCTTTCCTATTTGACTCGTTTCCATACACTTCCCGTAGGGCTTCGGCCTTACACATGGGAATACCGACTGGGTTGTCTCCCAACCTTTTTGCCGTCTCTGACGTATTGCCGACAGGATCTGATAGTATGTTATATGTGTGTGTGGTAACTAATGGAACTCTGTTAACTCACTAAGCATTGTTAGCTTACTCTGTCATGACAACTCTTTTTCAGGAAAAGCTGATAAAGGCAAGACCATAGCAGGTAGTTCGTCCCAGGCTAAGTGAATCTGGTCTTTGATGAATAGCAGACTTATGGATTTTGATGACGCCTATTTTGATATGATGTTGCGGTCTCGGGTAGCTTGTTCAGTCTTCCGCACTCTGATTGAAGATTTAGAAGCTAGTTAGACCACCATTTGATTTTAAAATATTGTTGTAATTAAGTATTCATGCTGATGGACCTGTGGTATCAAACAATTAGTAATATTTATTACTTAATGAAATGAAATATTATGACGTGTACTGTTTGTGGTAACTTGGATGTTACAAAGTTGGTATCAGAGCAGCAGTTTAATCATCGGATTGGCCACCCGATACTTAAACTACTGGTATGATATGGACTATGTGACTCTGAATTCCCGAACAAGTCACCGAGGCCTAGGGTAACCTAATTAGTAAAGGACTACCCGCACAACTTGACCTAAGATAGGCAAATGATGACTGATAGGATGGGGAAGGGATTGACTGCTTGACTTTGACTTGACTTTGACTTGACTTTGTGAGTCTGATTAACTGCCTTCATATCTATGAATTTAGATATGATTATCTGACGTAGGAATTATGACTCGAACTGTGCTTATTTGAATCAGGAAATAATAGCTATTTCCTTTATATTTTCAGCCAATGGCTGATAAGAATCCGACTGTTGCCGGTTCCTCAAGGGGTGATAAAGCTGCTGATGCTGCAGCTGATCAACACAAAGAATCTGTTCATGTAGAGGACTTAGGCACTGACCCTGAAAATACTGCTAATGACTCAAGCAGTACAGCTACGCCTGTGCCTCCCCAGCAGGCTCAATTGATTGACCTCGTTCATAAGTTGAATGAGGATAACCGTAGGCAGATGCAGCTTATGATGGATAGAAATCGATTACAGACTGATATGGCAGTTGAGGACCGATTTAGGGAGATTAAGGATTTGTTGACCAAGGGTAAAGCAGTGATGCAGACTGACGAAGTAAACCAGCGTGAAATGGAATTTAAGCGCCGTGAAGAAGAACTTAGGTTGCGAGAACTTAAGTTACAGGAATTAGAACTGAAGCATAGGGAAGAAATGTTAGCGAAGCCGAAGAAAGACAGGAAGAGGAAACATAGGCATGTGTCCTCTGATGAAAGTGAGACTGACTCTTCCGACCATCACGTTAAGGTGGGACGAGAGTGTACATTTGTTGACTTTAAGAAATGTGGGGCTCGTACATTTGCGGGGTCATCTGATCCTGTTAAGGCTATGGACTGGGTCGCGAATGTGGAGAAAGCGTTTAAACTCTCCAAGTGTAATGAAGAAGATAAGGTGACATTTGCGACGGGAATGTTGGAAGATGGAGCTGGCCGTTGGTGGAAGTCAATTACGAATCCTATGTCTGAAGCAATGGAGAAATCCATTACTTCGGATCAATTTAAGATTCATCTGAAAGAAAAGTACTGCCCCCAGGATGTTAAGCGCCAGATGGAGAAAACCCTGCTATATTTTCAGCAAGGTACAAGATCCGTGACGGACTATGAGCTGGAATTCACCAGGCTCTCGCTATTATCTGATCACCCTGTTGATACTGACGAAAGACGAAGGGATTTGTTTGTGGATGGTCTGGATAGAGAAATCCGGAAGTTTGTGAAGTCTGGCAGGCCAAGAAGTTATATTGAGGCATTGGAAATTGCTAGGGTAGGTGAGCTTGAAATCTATCCTGAGCGAGCGTGTCCTTTTATTGCTAAATCTAGTAAGACGGAAAAATCTGAGAGAGCTGAAAAGAAGAGTGAAGGTTCGAAGAAGGGAGATAAGCAGTCTTTCAAGAAAGCTAAGTCGTATGCTGTGACCTCGACGCCAAAGCCTGCTTGTCCTCGCTGCAAGCAAACTCATGAAGGAAAGTGCGATCCTGCGTTCGTTAAGTGCTATTGCTGTAGGCAGAATGGTCATGATCGGTCAGAATGTCCCAGGCGCAATGAGGCTTGCAGAAACTGCATTACGTTGGGGCATCTGCTGCTGCTTGTTCCTTGATTACTTAATTGTATGTTAGGAACGTATGATAGACAATGCTGAAACTGGACAACTGATGCTGCATGTTCCTTGATTACTTGGATTGCTCATGACAGGTGTGAGTGACAGATTCCATTACTTACTTGCATATGTTTTGGTACTTATTGGTTATTGTTACTGACTTGTATGGAAACATCTGTTGCTGGTTGTTCCTTGATTACTTAATTGTATGTTAGGAACGTATGATAGACACTGCCTAAACTGGAGTAATGCTGCTGTTTGTTCCTTGATTACTTGGATTGCTCAGGACCGGTGTGAGTGACAGATTACATTACTTACTTGCATATGTTTCAGTACTTATTGGTGATTGTTACTGACTTGTATGGAAACATCTACTGCTACATGTTCCTTGATTACTTGCATTGCTCAGGACCAGTGTTAGGGACAGATTGCATTACTTACTTGCATATGTTTCGGTACTTATTGGTGATTGTTACAGACTTGCATGGAAACATCTGTTGCTTCTTGTTCCTTGAATACTTAATTGTATGTTAGAAACGTATGATAGACACTGCTGAAACTGGACAACTGCTGCTGCACGTTGCTTGATTACTTGCATTGCTCATGACTGGTGTGAGTGACAGATTCCTATACTTACTTGCATATGTTTTGGTACTTATTGGTGACTGTTACTGACTTGCATGGAAACATCTGTTGCTTCTTGTTCCTTGAATACTTAATTGTATGTTAGAAACGTATGACAGACACTGCTGAAACTGGACAACTGCTGCTTCACGTTGCTTGATTACTTGCATTGCTCAGGACCGCTGTGAGTGACAGCTTCCATTACTTTCTTGCATATGTTTCGGTACTTATTGGTGATTGTTACTGACTCGTATGGAAACATCTGCTGCTGCTTGTTCCTTGATTACTTAATTGTATGTTAGGAACGTATGATAGACACTGCCTAAACTGGAGTAATGCTGCTGTTTGTTTGTTGATTACTTGGATTGCTCAGGACCGGTGTGAGTGACAGATTACATTACTTACTTGCATATGTTTCAGTACTTATTGGTGATTGTTACTGACTTGTATGGAAACATCTACTGCTACATGTTCCTTGATTACTTGCATTGCCCAGGACCGGTGTTAGGGAAAGATTGCATTACTTACTTGCATATGTTTCGGTACTTATTGGTGATTGTTACAGACTTGTATGGAAACAGCGACTGCTGCTTGTTCCTTGATTACTTAATTGTATGTTAGGAACGTATGATAGACACTGCTAAAACTGGACTACTGCTGCTGCATGTTCCTTGATTACTTGCATTGCTCAGGACCGCTGTGAGTGACAGATTCCATTACTTTCTTGCATATGTTTCGGTACTTAATGGTGATTGTTACTGACTTGTATGGAAACATCTGCTGCTGCTTGTTCCTTCATTACTTAATTGTATGTTAGGAACGTATGATAGACACTACTGAAACTGGCAACTGCTGCTGCATGTTCCTTGATTACTTGCATTGCTCATGACAGGTGTGAATGACAGATTCCATTACTTACTTGCATATGTTTTGGTACTTATTGGTGACTGTTACTGACTTGCATGGAAACATCTGTTGCTTCTTGTTTCTTGAATACTTAATTGTATGTTAGAAACGTATGATAGACACTGCTGAAACTGGACAACTGCTGCTTCACGTTGCTTGATTACTTGCATTGCTCAGGACCGCTGTGAGTGACAGCTTCCATTACTTTCTTGCATATGTTTCGGTACTTATTGGTGATTGTTACTGACTTGTATGGAAACATCTGCTGCTGCTCGTTCCTTGATTACTTAATTGTATGTTAGGAACGTATGATAGACACTGCTGAAACTGGACAACTGCTGCTGCATGTTCCTTGATTACTTGCATTGCTCAGGACCGCTGTGAGTGACAGATTCCATTACTTTCTTGCATATGTTTCAGTACTTATTGGTGATTGTTACTGACTTGTATGGAAACATCTGCTGCTGCTTGTTCCTTCATTACTTAATTGTATGTTAGGAACGTATGATAGACACTACTGAAACTGGCAACTGCTGCTGCATGTTCCTTGATTACTTGGATTGCTCATGACAGGTGTGAGTGACAGATTCCATTACTTACTTGCATATGTTTTGGTACTTATTGGTTATTGTTACTGACTTGTATGGAAACATCTGTTGCTGGTTGTTCCTTGATTACTTAATTGTATGTTAGGAACTGTAACAGCCCGTAATTTATTAAATATAAATTACAGCATCAGACTTTTGATAATAAAGCAATTTTATCCAAATATTAGTAATTAACTGAAAACATGAATCTTAAATAGTTAATTATATTAAGTTATAATTAATTATGAAAAGTTGCCCAAAATTAGCTGAAATAAAATTAATAATTAAAATTCAGCTAAATGACAAATTAAAGACTGAAAAGGACGAAACGGACTAAAATGAATTAAAATTGACTAAAAGACCATTGTAGCAAATCTAGAACTTCTTTGCTATTATTTGCATCTGAAATGCAAATCGGAGTGTTGGGAATAAAAGTTGGTCAATTCCGGAAAAATTCAGTAGAAGATCTGATTTTCCCTATTTCCCTATAAATAGGGCATTCCTCCTCATTTCATAAGTTTGGAATCTAGAAACTCTTCTCCTTCTCTCTCTAAGATTTCACTTCTCTCTAGAATTTCTCCTAAACGAACTGTCGGATTCTCGTGATTTATACGTCAATGGATAGAGATCGTCAAGCTCTACAATATTCTGTCATCGCATGTTTGTTTTGGTCCCGATTTGAGGTAAGATCGACCTATTTCTGTCTTTTGGTTCGGTTTTGAAAGAGCAATTTCGAGTTTGCTCATTTTCCCTCTATTTGAAGCTGATTTGCCCCCGTTTAGGACCTGTTTTGCTTGGAAATCATCCATAGTCGAAGGTTATAGCTTGGACGAAGGTTAGTAACCATTTCTCTATCTTTTATGTTCATATTTAGTTGTTAAAACCTGGAAAAAACGATGAACTAGAAGAACAAACTCGAGAGATCCATGAACAGACTCGAATTCTCTAGACTCGAATTGTATGGTTTCGAATCTATGAATTCGAATCTGTCCCCCCCTAGACTCGAAGCCTCCTAGTTCGAATCTACCTGTCCCTTTGAATCTAATATATGAATTTCGAATCTATGCATCTGTTCGAATCTGTATATCTGTTCGAATCTATGCATCTGTTCGAATCTGTGTAGGGGTTCGAGTCTATATGCTTCGAATCTATATATGTCTTCGAGTCTATTGCTTCAAATCTGTCTTAGAATCTATTGCTTCGAATCTAATCCCATAGACTCGAAATGGGTGTGCTTCGAATCTAATCCCATAGACTCGAATAGGTGTGTTTCGAACCTATCTCCATAGACTTGAATTAAGGCTATTCGAATCTGTCTCCATAAATTCAAATTGGCTATATTCGAATCTAATTTAGTTCCAAGCCAAAGTTAAATTCCTAAAATCAGATTAAGTGATTAATCAACCTATTGTAATTAAAAGTATAATATGATTATGATAAAACTCACAAATTCTAGTTGCACATCTATTTTATGCACAAATGAATTAACAGACACTGAATGAACTCTTAGAAATCGTATGTCATGATGCACCTAGCTAGTAATATGATTGGCTTTATTTCAAGGACACACTTATGTAATTAGATAAATCGAAATTAATCTGTTAAAGAATAGACTCACCTTGGGACGATAGGAACTACCTCAGACTCGACAGCCAGAATTGACAATAACCTGAATATGTAACTAGGGTTATATAGATTATGACACAGACTTGACATTAATATGCCAGACTTGAAACTGAACTGCAGGAACCCGTTGATTGACAGAGTAAACTGAACCGCTTAATTCGTTAAGCATTATCTGACTACGGACCACTGTGAGTGACAGATTTCATTAATTACTTGCATATATTTCGATACTTATTGGTGAATGTTCGCTGACTGTATGGAAACTTCCGTTTGTTGCTGCATGTTTCTTTAATACTTTATTGTATCATAGAAGCGTACTTTTGACATTACTGAAACTAGACACTTGAATTGCCTCAAATGCATGTTCACTTTTACATTTTATGTAAATACTTATCCTGCTTACTGCTTACTTGACTGTTTATATAATTGCCGCTGCATACTGCATCATCCGATAGGAGCGAATGTGAGATCTCCATTCACAGGAGGGAATTCTGCAGATTCCTTTCCTATATGACTTGTTTCCATACACTTCCCGTAGGGCTTCGGCCTTACATAGGGGAAAACAAACTGGGTTGTCTCCCAACCTTTTTGCTGTCTCAGGACCAACTGACTTGCCGGCAGGAGCTGATAGTATGTTATATATGTGTGGTAACTAATGGCACTCTGTTAACTCACTAAGCATTGTTAGCTTACTCTGTCATGACAACTCTTTTACAGGAAAAGTTGATAAAGGCAAGACCATAGCAGGTAGTTCGTCCCAGGCTAAGTGAATCTGGACTTTGATGAATAGCAGACTTTTGGACTCTTGATGACGCCTATTTTGAAATGATGATGCGGTCTCGGGTAGCTTGTTCAGTCTTCCGCACTCTGATTGAAGATTTAGAAGCTAGTTAGACCACCATTTGTTTTTAATATATTTTTGTAATTAAGTATTCAGGCAGATGGACCTGTGGTACCAAACAATTAGTAATATTTATTACTTAATGAAATGAAATATTATGACGTGTACTGTTTGTGGAAACTTGGATGTTACAAAGTTGGTATCAGAGCCAAGTTTAATCATCGGATTGGCCACCCGATACTTAAAACTACTGGTATGGTATGGACTATGTGACTCTGAATTCCCGAACAAGTCACCGAGGCCTAGGGTAACCTAATTAGTAAAGGACTACCCACACAACTTGACCTAAGATAGGCAAATGATGACTGATAGGATGGGGGAGGGATTGACCGCTTGATACTGACTTGACTTTGACTTGACTTTGTGCCAGCCTGACTGACTGCCTTCATATCTATGAACTTAGACGTGATTATCTGACGTAGGAATTATGACTCGAACTGTGCTTATTTGAATCAGGAAATAATAGTTATTTCCTTTATATTTTCAACCAATGGCTGATAAGAATCCGACTGTTGCCGGTTCCTCAAGGGTTGATAAAGCTGCTGATGCTGCAGCTGATCAACACAAAGAATCTGTTCATGTAGAGGACTTAGGCACTGACCCTGAAAATACTGCTAATGACTCAAGCAGTACTGCTACGCTTGTGCCTCCCCAGCAGGCTCAATTATTTGATCTCATTCACAAGCTGAATGAGGAAAATCGTAGGCAAATACAGCTTATGATGGATAGGAATCGACTGCAGACTGATATGTCGGTTGAGGACCGATTTAAGGAAATTAAGGACTTGCTGACTAAGGGTAAAGCGGTTATGCAAACCGACGAAGAAATCCAGCGTGAAATTGACTTTAAGCGCCGTGAAGAAGAACTTAGGTTGCGAGAACTTAGGTTACGGGAGTTAGAATTGAAGTATAGGGAAGAAATGTTAGCAAATC
Source organism: Centrapalus pauciflorus (assembly GCA_020465985.1). NCBI lineage: Eukaryota > Viridiplantae > Streptophyta > Magnoliopsida > Asterales > Asteraceae > Centrapalus > Centrapalus pauciflorus. The sequence continues at coordinate 28,765 of JAANYP010003863.1, forward strand.
CCAAGAAGAATCGAAAAAGGAAACTTAGGCATGAGCCCTCTGAGGGACGACAAAGGGATCTTTTTGTGAATTCTGGCGAACCGAGAAGTGATATGGAAGTAGTTGAAGTTGCTAAGGTAGGAGAACTTGAAATCTATCCGGAGCGAGCGACTCTTTTTATTGCCAAGTCTAGCAAGAAAGAAAAATCTGAGAAATCAGAAAAGGGGAGTGAAAGTTTAAGGCAGGGAGATAAGCAGCCTTTTAAAAAGGCTAAATCTTATGATGTGACCGCTACGCCAAGGTCTGCTTGTCCTCGCTGCAAGCAGATTCATGAAGGAAAATGTGATCCTGTGTTCGTTAAGTGCTACTGCTGCAGACAGAATGGTCATGATAGGTCAGAATGTCCCAGGCGCAGTGAGGCTTGCCGAAACTGCATTACGTTTGGGCACCATGCTAAAGACTGTACTCGGCCCCGATTTGTTCCTCCGCCTGCATTTTCATCCCGGCGATCATTCAAGGGTTCTCCAGCTCCGAGGAATCAACCAAGATCTTTCCAGATGACAGCCGATGAGGCAAAAGAGACTGCTGATGTCGTCATGGGTACATTTCTTGTTAACTCTATGCCTGCTCTAATATGTTATATGTGTCTGAAAAGTCTGCTAAACTGTTTGATTTTGCTCCAATGATGCTACCTGTACCATTAGATATAGAAACTGCGAGCCCGAGTCTTGTGACTATAAGTAGAATCTTTCGTTCCTGTAAGTTAGTGATTGATGACCTCTCTTCAGACTTTGACCTGATACCGATGTGGATTAGAGAATTAGATATTATTATAGGAATGAACAGGCTCATGACGAACAATGCTGAAATCCTTTGTGCCAAAAGGATAATTAGAATTAGAACCCCCGAAGGAAGTGAACGTTATGTTTATGACGATAGAAAGACTCGAGATTTAGGTCTCATTTCGTGCTCGTTGCGGCCATTTTGAGTTTCTAGCAATACCGTTCGGTCTCACCAATGCCCCGGCCGCAATTATGGACCTTATGAATAGAGTATGTAGGCCAATGCTGGACAAATCAGTGATAGTCTTTATTGATGACATTTTGATTTACTCTAAGTCTGAATTTGACCGTGCGAAGCTCTTTCGAGAATTGCTAGAATTGCTACGAAAAGAGCGACTCTACGCAAAATTCTCCAAATATGAGATCCTTTACCATCCGGTGTAACATCCAATTACCACAAACAGTACACGTCATAATATTTCATAAATAATATTAATTGTTTGATACCACAGGCCCATTAGCATGAATTCTTAATTACAACAATAACTGAAAGATCAAATGGTGGTCTAAACTAGCTTCTAAAATCTTCAATCAGAGTGCGGAAGACTGAACAAGCTACCCGAGACCGCATCATCTTTTCAAAATAGGCATCATCAAAGTCCAAAGGTCTACTATTCATCAAAGTCCAGATTCACTTAGTCTGGGACGAACTACCGGCTATGGTCTTGCCTTTATCAGCTTTTCCTGAAAAAGAGATGTCATGACAGAGTAAGCTAACAAAGCCTAGTGAGTTAACAGAGTTCCATTAGTTACTACACACATAAAACATACTATCAGATCCTGTCGGCAATACGTCAGAGACGGCAAAAAGGTTGGGAGACAACCCAGTCGGTATTCCCATGTGTAAGGCCGAAGCCCTACGGGAAGTGTATGGAAACAAGTCAAGTAGGAAAGGAATCTGCAGAATTCCCTCCTGTGAATGGAGATCTCACATTCGGTCCTGTCGGATAATGCAGTATGCAACGGCAAGTATATAAACAGTCAAGTAAACAGTAAGCATGATACGTATTTACATAAAATGTAAAAGTGAACATGCAACCAAGGCAATTTAAGTGTCTAGCTTCAGTAATGTCAATAGTACGTTTCTATGATACAAAATAGTATTAAAGAAGCATGCAGCAACAGTCAGAAGTTTCCATACAGTCAATACATTCACCAATAAGTATCGAGATATATGCAAGTAATTATTGAAATCTGTCACTCACAGTGGTCCGTAGTCAGATAATGCTTAACAAATTAAGCGGTTCAGTTTACTCTGTCAAATCGACGGGTTCCTGCATTTTAAATTTCAAGTCTGGCATATTAATGTCAAGTCTGAGTCATAATCTATATAACCCTAGTTATATATTCAGGTCATTGTCATTACTGGTTATCGAGTCTGAGGTAGTTCCTATCGTCCCAAGGTGAGTCTATTCTTAACAGATTAATACGATCCATCTAATTACAGATGTGTGGCCTTGAAACAAAGCCAATCGTATTTCTAGCAAGGTGTAACATGCCATACACATTCTAAAGATTCATACAGAGTCGGTTAATTTGTTTGTGCTTAAAATAGATATGCAACTTGAACTTGTGAGTTTTATCATAATCATATTATACTTTTAATTACAATAGGTTGTTTAATAACTTTATCTGATTTAGGAATTAATATTTTGACTTGGAATTAACCAGATTCAAATATAGGGACTTAGACTCGAAACTCATACATATTCGAATCTAGGAGGTTAGATTCGAACACATACATACATTAGATTCTAGGGACAGATTCGAAACACACATACATTAGATTCTAGGGACAGATTCGAAGGCACATACATTAGATTCTAGGGACAGATTCGAAGGCACATACATTAGATTCTAGGGACAGATTCGAAGGCACATACATTAGATTCTAGGGACAGATTCGAAGGCACATACATTAGATTCTAAGGACAGATTCGAAGGCACATACATTAGATTCTAGGGACAGATTCGAAGGCACATACATTAGATTCTAGGGACAGATTCGAAGGCACATACATTAGATTCTAGGGACAGATTCGAAGGCACATACATTAGATTCTAGGGACAGATTCGAAGGCACATACATGGCTAGACAGATTCGAAATTAAAGCATAGATTCGAAAGCCATACTAGACTCGAACCTACTTAGATTCGAGACACACACAACTCGAGTCTAGGCATGAATCACTCGAATCTGTTCATCTTGTTCATCGGTTTTCCAGGTTCTAACAACTAAATATGAGCATAAATGATGGAGAAATGGTTACTAACCTTCGTCCAAGCTATAACCTTCGACTAGGGATAATTTCCAAGCAAGAACAGGTCTTAAACGGGGGCAGATCAGCTTCAAATAAAGGAAAAATGAGCAAACTCGAATATGCTCATTCAAAACCGAACCAAAAGTCAGAAAAATGGTCGATCTTACCACAAATCCGGACGAAATCAAACAAGAAATGGTAGATTCGTGAAGAGCTCGACGATCTCTATCCGATGGCGTATGAATCACGAGAATCCGACGGTTCGATTTGGAGAAATGCTAGAGAGAAGAAGTATCTTAGAGAGAGAGAGAGAGGAGAATCAAATTTCCAAACTTAAGAAGTGAGGAGAGGAGCTCCTATTTATAGGGAATAAGGGAAAATCAGATCTTCTACTGAATTTTCCGGAAATTGACCAACTTTTATATTCCAACAATCCAACTTGCATAAATGTCTTTTAGTCACATTTTTATTCATTTTAGTCCGTTTCGTCATTTTCAGTCTTTAATTTGTCATTTAGCTGAATTTTAATTTTTAATTTTATTTCAGCTAATTTTGGGCAACTTTTCATAAATAATTATAACTTAATATAATTAACTATTTAAGATTCATGTTTTCAGTTAATTTCAATATTTGGATAAAATTTGCTTTATTATCCAAAGTCTGTTGCTGTAATTTGTATTTAATAATTTACGGGCTGTTACAATCTTCCCCCGTTAAATTGATTCCGTCCTCGGAATCAACTAAGACAGGAATAACTCCGGATACTTTTGCCTAATCTCGTCTTCTCGTTCCCAAGTTCGCGCAGACCCCTTATGGTATTTCCATTGAACTAACACCATTGGGATTTTCCTTGATGCGCAATTTCGAAACCTTAAGATCGATTATACGCTCAGGCTCTTCTTCGTATTGCAACTGCTCGTCAATTTGCACTTCTTTCCATGGAATCGCAGCTTCAGCATCACTTAAACACTTTCGCAGATTACTCATGTGAAATACATCATGAATCCCAGTCATTTCGGCAGGCAGCTATAATCTGTAGGCTTGCAATCCTACACGCTCGAGAATTTCAAAAGGACCCACAAATCGAGGGCTCAACTTCCCCCGTTTGCCGAACCTTACTATTCCTTTTCTTGGCGAGACCTCCAGCAACACTTTATCTCTAACTTCAAACGCGATTGATTTTCGTCTTCGATCATGATATTTCTTTTGTCTGTCCTGAGAGGTTTGAATTCGCTGTCGAATCAACTGTAGTTGGTCATGGGCTTCTTGCAGAATTGCTGGTCCAGAGATCGGCCGTTCACCTGTTTCTCTCCAACAGGTTGGAGTTCGGCATCGACGTCCGTACAAAAGCTGATATGGAGGCATACCAATAGTCGAGTGATAACTATTGTTATAAGCAAACTCCACAAACGGCAGGTGAGTATCCCAACTTCCACCGAGATCAATCACACAGGCACGTAACATATCTTCTAAGGTCAATATTGTCCTCTCACTTTGCCCGTCAGTTTCAGGATGATAGGCGGTGCTAATCTTAAGTTCAGTTCCTAGACCATTCTGAAAAGCCTTCCAAAAACGAGAAGTAAATCTGCTGTCACGGTCAGATACTATAGACAATGGCACACCATGTCTAGTCACGATTTCCTTTACGTACAATTCAGCTAACTTTTCGAGGCGTTCATCTTCACGTATGGGTAGGAATTGAGCTGACTTAGTAAGTCGATCCACTATTACACTTATAGAGTCATGATTCCGCTTAGTTCTGGGCAGCTTCGTCATAAAGTCCATGGTTACGTGGTCCCACTTCCATTCCGGGACTGGCAATGGTTGTAGTTCCCCTTACGGTTTCTGATGTTCCGATTTGACTTGTAAACAAGTCCTGCAATTTTCTACATATCGTCCTACGTCCTTCTTCATTCCAGGCCACCAATATTCCGTTTTCAAATCTTGGTACATATAGTAGAATCAGGAGGTACCGAAAATTTTGGCATAAGAGCCTCCGACAGAAATTGATCACGAATTCCTCCTAATCTAAGGACCCATATTCTATTCATGAACCGTCCAAGACCATGATTATCAAGGGTCAGCTTGGTTACATAAGTAACCATACGTTCAGATTTCTAGCTCTCATCCCGAATGGCTTTGGTTTGAGCGGCAATAATCGACTCAGGCAAGGCAGACTCCAAAACAACAGAAGTCATAGTATAACATCGGGTATAATGGTCTAGTCCGGTTTTGCGGTTTAGGGCATCTGCTACAATGTTTGCTATACCTGGATGGTAAAGGATCTCATAATTGGAGAATTTTGCGTAGAGTCGCTCTTTTCGTAGCAATTCTAGCAATTTTCGAAAGAGCTTCACATGGTCAGATTCAGACTTAGAGTAAATCAAAATGTCATCAATAAAGACTATCACTGATTTGTCCAGCATTGGCCTACATACTCTATTCATAAGGTCCATAATTGTGGCCGGGGCATTGGTGAGACCGAACGGTATTGTTAGAACTCAAGATGGCCGTAACGAGTACGAAATGCAGTCTTCGGTACGTCAGACTCAAATATCTTAAGTTGATGATATCCAGATCGAAAATCAATCTTTGATTAGGCACTTTCGGGCTTTTATTACAAAAATGAGACCTAATTCTCGAGTTTTCTATTGTCACATACATAACGTTCATTTCCTTTGGGGTTCTAATTCTAATTATCCTATGGCAACAAAGAATTTCAGCATTGCTCACCATGAGCCTGTCCATTCCTATAATAATATCGAATTCTCTAATCCACATCGGTATCAGGTCAAAGTCTGAGGAAAGGTCATCAATCACTATCTTACAAGACGAAAGATTCTACTAATAGTCACAAAACTCGAACTCTCAGTTTCTATATTTAACGGTACAGATAGCATTATTGGGGCAAAATCAAACAGTTTAGCAAACTTTTCAGACACATATGACAGATTAGAGCAGGCATAGAGTTAACAAGAAATGTACCTATGGCGACATCAGCAGTCTCTTTTGCCTCATCGGCTGTCATCTGGAAAGATTTTGGTTGATTCCTCGGAGCAGAAGAACCCTTGAATGATTGCCGGGGTGAAAATGCAGGCGGAGAAACAAATCGGGGTCGGGTACAGTCTCTAGCATGGTGCCCCAACGTAATACAGTTTCGGCAAGCCTTACTGCGCTTGGGACATTCCGATCGGTCGTGACCATTCTGACTACAACAGTAGCATCTTACGAACACAGGATCACATTTTCCTCCATGAATCTGCTTGCAGCGAGGACAAGCAGACCTTGGCATAGCGGTCACAGCATAAGATTTAGCCTTCTTAAAAGTCTGCTTATCTCCTTGCCTTGAACTTTCACTCTCCTTTTTCGATTTCTCATATTTTTCTTTCTTGCTAGATTTGGCAATAAAAAGAGTCGCTCGCTCCGGATAGATTTCAAGTTCTCCTACCTTAGCAACTTCAACTACTTCCATATCACTTCTCGGTTTGCCAGAATTCACAAAAAGATCCCTTTGTCGTCCCTCAGAGGGCTCATGCCTAAGTTTCCTTTTTCGATTCTTCTTGGGCTTTGTTAACATTTCTTCCCTATACTTCAATTCTAACTCCCGTAACCTAAGTTCTCGCAACCTAAGTTCTTCTTCACGGCGCTTAAAGTAAATTTCACGCTGGATTTCTTCGTCAGATTGCACAACCGCTTTACCCTTAGTCAGCAAGTCCTTAATTTCCTTAAATCGGTCCTCAACCGACATATCAGTCTGTAGTCGATTCTTATCCATCATAAGCTGTATTTGCCTACGATTTTCCTCATTCAGCTTGTGAATGAGGTCAAATAATTGAGCCTGCTGGGGAGGCACAAGCATAGCAGTACTGCTTGAGTCATTAGCAGTATTTCCAGGGTCAGTGCCTAAATCCTCTACATGAACAGATTCTTTGTGTTGATCAGCTGCAGCATCAGCAGCTTTACCAACAGTCGAGGTACCAGCAACAATTGGATTCATATCAGCCATTGGCTGAAAGTATAAAGGAAATAACTATTGTTTCCTGATTCAATTAAGCATAGTTCGAGTCATAATACCTACGTCAGATAATCACATCTAAGTTAATAGATATGAAAGCAGTCAGTCAGGCTGGCACAGAGTCAAGTCAAAGTCAAGTCAGTATCAAGCAGTCAATCCCTCCCCCATCCTATCAGTCATCGTCTGCCTATCTTAGGTCAAGTTGTGTGGGTAGTCCTTTACTAATTAGCTTACCCTAGGTCTCGGTGACTTGTTCGGGAATTCAGAGTCACATAGTCCATACCATACCAGTAGTTTAAGTATCGGGTGGCCAATCCGATGATTAAACTGCTGCTCTGATACCAACTTTGTAACATCCAATTACCACAAACAGTACACGTCATAATATTTCATAAATAATATTAATTGTTTGATACCACAGGCCCATTAGCATGAATTCTTAATTACAACAATAACTGAAAGATCAAATGGTGGTCTAAACTAGCTTCTAAAATCTTCAATCAGAGTGCGGAAGACTGAACAAGCTACCCGAGACCGCATCATCTTTTCAAAATAGGCATCATCAAAGTCCAAAGGTCTACTATTCATCAAAGTCCAGATTCACTTAGTCTGGGACGAACTACCGGCTATGGTCTTGCCTTTATCAGCTTTTCCTGAAAAAGAGATGTCATGACAGAGTAAGCTAACAAAGCTTAGTGAGTTAACAGAGTTCCATTAGTTACTACACACATAAAACATACTATCAGATCCTGTCGGCAAT
>JAANYP010003864.1:0-18560 GCA_020465985.1 Centrapalus pauciflorus
CTGATGGTACACATTCGAATCTAGGCATAGATTCGAACCCCCCCTTAGAATCTGATGGTACACATTCGAATCTAGGCACAGATTCGAACCCCCCTTAGAATCTGATGGTACACATTCGAATCTAGGCACAGATTCGAACCCCCCTTAGAATCTGATGGTACACATTCGAATCTAGGCATAGATTCGAACCACCCCTTAGAATCTGATGGTACACATTCGAATCTAGTACCAAACTCGAATTTGTTCTTGTATTTCGACTCTGTTCTTGACATATTCGAGTCTGTTCATCATTTCAACTTAAATCCTTCATTTCTAAGGCTAAAATCACTAATATATCATGTATAATACCTAGTTTCGATTCTACTATGCATATATTATCATATTCCAGCAACATTTCAAGCAAAACAAGCTCAAATTCGCACAAAACAACAGATTCGAATTCTAGTTAACTTCAAAACCGAAACTATAAACTTAAAAGATTCGATTCTTACCTCAATTCGTATGAAATCAGAAATCTGTTTGTAGATTGTTGTTGTATTTCTCGATACCTTTCCGTTGACGTATAATTCTCAAAAATCTGACGGTCGGTTTGTGAGATAACTTAGAGAGATGTAGAGAGAACTTCTAGAGAGATAAAGTAGTGAGATAGTGTAAAATAGAAAAATGAAGCCTATTGCCCTTTATATACAACTTTCGTCATTTTTGCACATTTCACCACTCGAACTAACCGGTTCCATAATATACTGATTTAATCTTAGAATTATCATAAATAACTTTTTAATTCCTTAATATTCCATAACAATGATTCTGAGTTCAATTTTCTTAAAAATAGCAACAAACTTCTAAATAACCCAAATACATAATAATTGCTTAATTTTAACTTAAACATATATTTTCCACTTAATTAACCAAAATACAGTAAAATAAATCCGAGGATGTTACAGCATGGGCTCCACCACGCTCAACTTCGTCCTCGAAGTTACTCGGATTCAAACAGTTGTGAATATTTTCTTAACATTTCCGCCTTTGTCTCCCACGTATGGTTTACTCCTTTGTGATGCTTCCAACGTATCAATACTATTTTAATCTCTTTGTTCCTTATTCTTCATTACCACAGTATTCATAATATATTCCGACTTTTCAACATATACTAACCCTTTATGATTTCTAATTCATTATAATCAGCCTAATCTTCATTACCAGTTGTGAAGATTTAATAAAGATTTCTTCATGAAATACCAAGTGCTGTTTCGACATTTCCTTAAATAATTCTAAATGAGATAACAGATTCCTAATCTTTTCTGTTATTCTCAATGAACCAACTCACCTCAGTGCAAATTTTATCCCTTTTTCAAAACAAGTAGTACACCTCATCGGTGATACTAATAAATATACTACATCGTTTCCCTCAAAACTGATTGGTTTAGGTGTCTCATCATATATTCCGACGTGGAAATAGTCCATTCATTCTGATCTTCTATCAGTTGTCAGTAAGCTGTACTCATAGCTATATGTGTGTTTAATCCCACTTATAACACAAACCAAGAGTTGAAAATGAAACAACTCTTCTATTCTGACATAATCGAGTCTAGAATACTAAAACAATATTAATAACCTTTCCCACGTACATCTTGTGCAAAATCTTTCCAATAATAAATTTCTTGAGTCTGTATATAAAATATACTGAATAATCAAGTTGTCTACAATCTACCAATCGTAGAAAACTTCTTAAATCTGTAATTACTGCGAGACAGATTCCAAATTCTCAATCATTCCTCTTTTAACAGAATCCTCCGAGATCCAATTCCAGAAATCACATACCACAAATTATAATCTATTGTAATCAAAATTCACGTTTTGACATATTCAACTTAAAACTTATACCCGAATATCATCGATAATGACAATTACCGATCCCCCCATCATTGATATACAAATCTCTATTCATGATGTCCATAAAACGGTTGGGGTGTTACTTAATCAAAATATCGTGACCAGAGACTCGTAGTGCTCATAAATATTCCTGAAAGCCAATTTCAGTACATTCCCTTTTCGGACCTCAACTAATCATATCCCATTCGTAGATTAATCTTAGAAAAATAATTAGCTCTCATGCAGCTAATTGAATAATCATCATTTCTCGGCAGCGGATATTTATTTATTATAGTCAATTTGTTCAAACCACTTTAATCTATGCACATTCAGTAGATACAAAACAGTACGAATAACAAACTTTTGGAGAAGCTCCAGGAATCAAGTCAATACCAACTTTTCACTTGTCTTTCAGGTGCCATACCAGACAAGTCTTCCATACACATTTATGGAAACATTTGGGACAACAAGCGCATCGGCCACAGTTCTCTCTTCAATCTTGGTATCAATAGCATATACCATACAAGACTCACGACCCTAAGCAATCAGCTTTCGGGACCTAACAATCATCATTAGACATTGATCCCCACTTCTCCAATACTCATATATACAATTTTTCTCGCCTCCTTTCGGCGAAGTTATCTTTATTATTCCTTCATTGCAAACTATATGCATCTTGTCACATATATTTAATAAATTCTTTCTAATTATCGTATCAAGTCACCGATCTCTATTGAAATCAAGTCAGGATTGAGTACTACCTCCTCAATCACTAAAGTACAATCATGATACACATGATCTACGTTAACTAATGTGTTACTTAACAATTTCAACATCAATCACAACTATCAACTTAGTCCAAACGACTAACATTGATTGCACAAATGACGTAGTTAAGATTTAATTAATTGGCACCAGAATTTAAACAAAACTCATGACCACCTCCGAATCTCTTTTAGATTCCGAATCGTAGTATTAGACCTTTCTTTACGGTATAAGCAAATTTCATTACTGTCCAAAGTCTCTTTAACTTTCTTATTGATCAATTATCATATCAATAAGTATACTATCCTCAAGTAGCATTATATTTCCTTTTTGACATTGTCATTCTTATTTATAACGTCGACATCTTCTATATTTATCACCTTACATTCACTAAATGATATCGGAGTAAGATCCAAATTTGAAGACTACATCTTTAATTTTCTAAGGTGCGACTATGATATAGGTATTCTAACTCGGCTAATGTGTTACTAGTAACTTCTATGTCAAATCTAGCCAGTAACTTAAACAGCGTCATGACTGGTCGTTTGTTCAAAACAGTAGACACAAAAGGCTTGTTGATATCAGAATTAAACATCATTATTGCAAGCATAAATTTAACTTATAAAAGTACCCGCATCCAACTCCGGGTTTTCCCTAGCTTCCTCCACGGTAATCTGAAATGCACTAGTCTGTCCCCTTTTTGGCTGGTTCCGGCGGTTGACGGAACCACCACTTGATCCTCCAAATGATCGAGTCGACGATGGTGCAGCAGCAGCTGGATCGTTCCTTCTGCAATTCCTACTGTAGTGTCCCCATACACCACACTTATGGCAGGCATCCGATCTTCGTGGGCATTCACTTTGGTAGTGGCCCAATTCTCCACAGCAGAAACATGCACGAGCATGACCAGGAGAACTAGACTGCCGACGATAAGACTGTGGTGGCGAGTACTATGATGATCGTGCAGAACCAGAGTAGCCTCCTTCACGTTGACGTTTCGGCGGTGAAGGTTGAGTTGGGTTAGTTGAAGCAGCATCAGCAGACCCCATCACATATCCTGACATACTCAGGATCTGTTCTACATTTCTGGCAGCTTCCAGCAAACTAGCAAACGTGGGGTAACGTACGTTGCTCATCACCCTTCGGATTTCCAAATCAAGACCAACCTCAAATCGAGTAACTTTTCTTTCTTCTGTATCAACCTGATGAGGCGCAAATAAACTTAGCCTTGTGAACTCTACCGCATATTGGGACACAGACTTAGTCCCCTGAATTAGTGTCATGAACTTAGCTTCTAGTCTTCGGCGTTCATCGGCCGGGCAGTATTGCTGAGTGAAAATTCCAGTAAACTCAGCCCATGTCATTCTAAAAACCTTCTCCATTGTTAAGGCATTCACCATTGAATTCCACCACATTACTGCGTCTTTGGTGAACATAGCAGTAGCGAACCGGACCATGTCCTTCTCAGCATAATCACTGATTCGGAATGTCCGTTCTGTGGTTGTTATCCATTCCAGAGCAGCAACAGCATCACCGAGTCCATCAAACTCGACTGCTCCATTTTCTTTAAAATCCTTAAACCGACAGCCCCTGGGCTTATTAGATGACCCAGTATTGTCATCTTGTTCGTCATTGCTTTTCTCTCTTTCCTTATTCTTCCTCTTATCTTCTCTTCGTTTAGCTTCGACCTCATCTCGAGCCCGAAACTGATCTTGAATCATTCGATTCTGCTCAGCCATCATAGCTAGCATCATCTCTCTGGCTTCTTCAGGTGTCATTCCTCCTCCAGACATGTTCTGTAATATAAACATATAATTTGTTTAGCAACATGTCATAAACTTAAAGACACCATTCATTTGTCCCGTATGATAGTCAATCTCTTATAATTACTAGATCGTAACCTATCTTAGTTCAGATCATTACTTAAACCACTACATATCATTACCTAATGTTTGAGATCAAGACCTCACGGACTCTTGAATCTCAAACAACTGCTCTGATACCATCTCGTGTGACACCCTTGCCACAACAACCACCAATTACAATTCACCCAGGATTAATCATCAATCATAATAATACATAATGATCTGATACCCTAAATTAAGTGCGGAAGCATTAAAAAAAACATAAATAAAGTAGTGCAACAAGTGTTAAACACCCTACGGTGCTATAAGGTACCAAGTCTAAGTCTACACACCCATACATTTATTACAATCATCCAGAATATTTTACAACATTGTCCAAATCACCATTACCGATCAAATAGTGCCGAGTCTCCCAAATCTTCCAAACGACCTATCTAGAAGGTCCAGCAGTAGACTTCCCTTTTCCTGTAAAATAAAAATCAACAATTGGGGAATAAGCGGATGCTTAGTGAATACAGAGATTATGCATTTTATAAATTTTTATGAAGCCCAAGGATAACACAGATGACCAACATCGGATATCCTCTTCGTACACAAAGTACGGACCAGAGCCGCAGCCCCTTCGAGCTCAAAGCTCGGCATTTAAACATACCATCTGAGACAAACGTACGATCGGGGATGACATACTGCCTACCGGGCCTAGGAGGGATCAGCTCCAGGTCATATAGCACAGTAACATTAGAGTAATCGATGCGACCCACCGGTCCATCACTAGATGCACAACAACCGAAGGGACATGCAACAAGTAAGAATGTGCATCTAAATCTACGCAAGTTAGTAGAATTCCAAACAATCAATGAAACAACAAGTCTCAGAAGGCAAAGCTTACATAAAACAAATATAAACATGCGAAATCTACTGTACTCACAGTGGGTGCGTAATTATCTTTTAACCGATATTATTTCTCTTCGGGCTTTCAACCGGATCCACCAAGTACCCCACTGTGGGTTAAACAACACCACAAGGGACCTGTTATATCAATTACAACAATTCCTCATATCATTAACCGTTTAAATCCATAAAATCAAGTTTCGTAAGTTTGGCGATATTTTCCCCATTTTGGGTACATATCTAAATTCGAACTATAACTAAAGTTTGAACCTATTTCATGTTCATACATTGTCCTTTGAATAACTCTTGCCATTCTATGTGTTGTTTATAAGTTTCATTCAAAATATACAAGTTTAGAGAGTATATTTCTCAATTTTAGGCATTAAACTCGAATTTAATGGGTTAGATTCGAAACCATGCATCAGATTCGAATTCCCTCTTAGAATCTGATGGTACACATTCGAATCTAGGCATAGATTCGAACCCCCTTAGAATCTGATGGTACACATTCGAATCTAGGCACAGATTCAAACCCCCCCTTAGAATCTGATGGTACACATTAGAATCTAGGCATAGATTCGAACCACCCCTTAGAATCTGATGGTACACATTAGAATCTAGGCATAGATTCGAACCACCCCTTAGAATCTGATGGTACACATTAGAATCTAGGCATAGATTCGAACCACCCCTTAGAATCTGATGGTACACATTAGAATCTAGGCATATATTCGAACCACCCCTTAGAATCTGATGGTACACATTCGAATCTAGTACCAAACTCGAGTTTGTTCTTGTATTTCGACTCTGTTCTTGACATATTCGAGTCTGTTCATCATTTCAACTTAAATCCATCATTTCTAAGGCTAAAATCACTAATATATCATGTATAATACCTAGTTTCGATTCTACTATGCATATATTATCACATTCCAGCAATGTTTCGAGCAAAACAAGCTTAAATTTGCATAAAATGATAGATTCGAAATTTTAGTTCTTACAAAACCGAAACCATAATCTTAGAAAGGTCGATTCTTACCTAAATTCGCACGAAATCTGAATTCTGTTTGTAGATTGCTGTTGTACTCCTCGATACCTTTCCGATGACGTATAATTCTCGAAAATCTGACGGTCGGTTTGTGATATATCTTAGAGAGATGTAGAGAGAAAATTTCTAGAGAGATAAAGTAGTGAGATAGTGTAAAATAGAAAAATGAAGCCTATTGCCCTTTATATACAACTTTCGTCATTTTTGCACATTTCACCACTCGAACTAACCGGTTCCATAAAATACTGATTTAATCTTAGAATTATCATAAATAAATTTTTAATTCCTTAATATTCCATAACAATGATTCTGAGTTCAATTTTCTTAAAAATAGCAACAAACTTCTAAATAACCCAAATACATAATAATTGCTTAATTTTAACTTAAACATATATTTTCCACTTAATTAACCAAAATACAGTAAAATAAATCCGAGGATGTTACAGCATCCAACTCCAAATCATGAGTCGGTCGACTTTTCTCGTACTCTTTCAACTGCCTTGATGCATAGGCTATCACTTTCCCCCGCTGCATCAATACACAACCCAACCCGTTAATGGAAGCATCGCTATACACTGCGAAATCTTCATTGCCTTCATGCAAGGCAAGAACAGGAGCCTTAGTCAAACGAGTTTTCAACGTGAGAAATGCCTCCTCTTGCGGCTCTGCCCACACAAACTTTGCATTTTTACGCGTCAAAGATGTAAGAGGGACTGCGATTTTCGAGAAGTCCTGGATAAATCGTCTATAATAACCGGCTAATCCGAGAAAACTCCGTATCTCATAGGCATTTCGCGGCGTTTCCCAACTCTCAATAGCTTCAATCTTGGAGGGATCGACCGAAACTCCCTCACAAGATATGACATGCCCCAGAAATTGCACCTGATCGAGTCATAACCCAAGGTGTTAAGCAATGAAATTCAACTTTCACAATATAATAAAAGGATATTATAGCTAAAGTTTAGAATTTCATACCTGCCGCAACCAAAATTCACATTTCGAGAACTTGGCGTATAGCAGTTCCTTGCGAAGAAGTTCTAGGAGTTCCCGTAAGTGCACGGCATGATTCTTCTCCGACTTAGAATAGACCAATATGTCATCAATGAATACGATCACCGATTTATCGAGCATTGGACGACACACTCGATTCATCAAATCCATGAAGGCGGCAGGTGCATTAGTGAGCCCAAACGGCATCACCAAGAATTCATAGTGACCATAGCGAGTTCGAGAGGCGGTTTTCAGAACATCATTTTCCTGAACCTTCAATTGGTGATAACCCGAACGTAGGTCAATCTTTGAAAAATAAGAAGCCCCTTGCAATTGGTCTAACAAGTCGTCTATGCGAGGCAAAGGGTACTTATTCTTTATCGTCACCTTATTCAACTCCATATAGTCGATGCACATCCTCAAGGATTCATCCTTCTTTCTAACGAACAAAACCGAAGCACCCCAAGGCGAAGTACTCGGTCGGATGAACCCTTTGTCCAACAAGTCTTCCAACTGGGTCCACATTTCCTTCATCTTCGAAGGGGCCAAACGGTAAGGAGCACATGCAATGAGCGCAGCTCCCGGTACCAAGTTTATCCGGAATTCTATAGCTCTATCGGGTGGCAAGCCCGATAGATCATCCGGAAAAACATCCGGATATTCGCTCACTACCGGCACACCCTTCAATTCCTTCGCCTCTTTCTTGGCATTCAACACATATGCCAAGAAATTTTGGCATCCCTTATTAATGCTCCTACGAGATTTTGCCATGGAGATGATCACCACTTCCCCCTTATGCTTCTCTTCATAGACAAATATTTCATTGCCGTTAGGAGTTGTTAGACGAACAACTCTTTTCGCACACACAATACTCGCCTCATTTGCCGCCAACCAATCCATACCAACTATCACATCAAACTCCTTTGTGTCTATTGACACAAGGTCAATCCCAAATTCATACTCATCTAAGGTGAGTTTACAATCAAAATAAGGTTGGGTAGCCACAACCGACATCCCATTTGCAACATCAATAGTCAAAGGTAAAAGCAACAATGAAGGCAAGTTATCAAGCTTTCGTGCAAATGATTTAGCAATAAATGACACATTTGCACCGGAATCAAAAAGAACAATAGCAGGTAAGGAGTTCAATAGAAAGGTACCGGTAACAACATCCGGTGTGTCCGTAGCCTCCTCTGCGGTGATCTGGAATACCCGCGCATGAGCTTTCGACGCATTCCCCTTTGATTGGGAGGAACCGCCACCAACTGTCGACTTCGCCGCCGAGGCTTTACTTTCTGCCGGCACGTCCTTCCGGTTAGGACAACCCCAAGATTTGTGCCCAGTCTCATCACACACGAAGCATTTATCAACATATTTGGGGCACTTAGTACGAATGTGCCCCTCCTCTCCACAGCTATGACAAACCAAGGGACCTCGGGTACACTCCCCCTTGTGAGATCTCCCACATTTGGTGCAAGAAGCGGCGGTGCCAGACGAGTGCCGCTTTGATTGGTTCAGGGAATATGACTGTTGTTTTGAAGGTGCTTGGGGATGAGCTCGAGAATCGGCACCCTTAGAATGAGAGTTACGGAATGATCGATTTGACCCTTGAGGAACCTCATTTTTCATCTTCTTGGAGGAGGGAGTATCGGGATCAACCCGAGAGACTTCATACTCGCCGATACGAGCAAGTTCAACCGCTTGATCGAAGGTTGTGATCACTTGCATCTTCACAAACTCCCGAATCTCCTTCCGAAGACCTTCCACAAAATACTCCACCTCTTGGCCTTCATTAGAAACGAGCGGCCCCACAAACATAGCCTTGGAGTTAAACTCCATCAAATAGTCATCCACCGACAAATCACCTTGGTGGAAGTGATGAAATCCCTCTTGATTTTCTGGATTGAAACGGCAGGACAGAATTGCCGCTTGAACCGAATCTTGAATTGGTCCCAAGTCATGGACCCGATCAACTCTTCCCCTAGAATTTCAACCTCTGCATCCCACCAAGACAGAGCAGGGCCTTTCAGCAATACCGTGTCATAAGCAACTTTCTTTCCCTCCCGGCAGTTGTTTACACGAAAGAATTTCTCAACTTCTTTCAACCAGTCCATAGATGGGCGTGCCCCAATCTTGCCATCAAACTCAAGCGGTCGGCATCCCATGAAGGTTTTAAACGAGCAGCCTTTCTTGGACTTAGAAGATTTTTCCTTCTTCTTTCCGGTTTCGTTGTTGTTTCGGGCATCCTCTCTGCCCCCACTTCCTTGATTGATATCAATGCTCACTTCAGTATGAGCCTTATCCTCTTTCGCCTTCTCCATCCGATCATAGAGAGCTTGCATCTTTGCCTCTAGCAAAAACTCTTGTTGAAACACCTCGTTCTAATAACGCGGCGCTTTTACTATAATTCTGCAACATAATCCTCGAAGTAATAAAATAAAGCGTTCGAATCTCAACTTCAATTTCAATACGTAAATAAACTAAAACCACCACATTCAGAGTGCGCTAAAATATAACATCTAATTATTACAACCAAATTGAAAGTCTAGGGATCTACCCATCCCAAGTACAAAATATAAATCCGAGTAAATGCGGAAGTCCTTCTGATACCATAAATGCTCAAACTCAAGATCCTGAAGCTGGTGTCTTTCCCTTATCAGCTAAACCTGAAAATTTGTCCCCACAACCGGGGTAAGCCGTCGCCTAGCGAGTAACAGATTTAAAAGCACAGACAAGCATATATAACATGTTCACCACAAAAATCAGCTCAAATTCAACATGTGTAGCATTACGACTCGCTCGATTTAGCATACACGAATAGGGTATTGTTACCGGCTCGCCCGATAACAAGTACACGGCGTACGACTCGCTCGGTTAGCACGTGTACAAAAACATGCGGCTCGCCCGCGATACAATTCGGAAGCACACAGCAACCTCGCTTAATCCACATAATACACAGTATGCATACTGGGGAAAGGGTTCACAGATATCGGCTCAAGGCAACGAAATAAATAACAACATTCAAGGCTAAGCATGGTAGTTAAAGAATAATCATGGCAATAGAAACGAAAGAGATATCCAGTGCAAGCATATCATTTATGATCATTTGCGAAATTAAATCAATTACTCACAGTGTCTGCAATCTGTACTCGCCAAGCGTATACCCGCTAATAGCTGAAAGCACTAACGAAATCCACACGCCTCAATCGAATTTACTAAAGACCTGATATCAAATCACATTGCCTATTTGTCAATATTCTTAACTCTATATTTTTACAAAGTCCGTTATCAATTTTATTAATAAAATCTCAGGGATTAAGTCGGTAAATTTCGATTTATTTTTTAATGTTTACAAAACCCCTTCATTAATAATTAATCGGTACTTCTGTACATAAAATGATTTATTTTTGTTACATTAATAAAGCAATTTTATAAATTAAAGTAATAATTTAACCTTAATTATAACACCAACTATGATTAAAAGTATTAATTGAAATTGCACCAACTTAACTAGAACAACTAGAGTATTTTACATATGGAATATTTAATTCTATCTATTAGTTCCTATTTCAATTTAGTGAAAGTTCAACTCAAATAATAATTCTTAAATCTAAACTACTTTATTAAATTAATTAAATTAGTCATCAAGTTACTAATCTCTTTCTACCTTATATAAACTCACAATATTCATATAATCTAAATAACAATTTCACATAAAATGAATTTGTACTGGACTTAGAAATTTATAACTAACCCAAACCCAAAGTTAATGATAAATAAAAAAAAAGACAACAACTAAATTAAAACCCAAAACCCCAACTTTAATCTTTAATATATCTATGAGCCCAATTTCAATTATATATGATCAGCCCATTAACTAATTTAATTAAAAGCCTAAGGTTTATAACTAACTAAGCCCATAATTCCCTAGCCCAACACTTGTAACCCTAACCCTCTTACCCTTCCCTTTCTCATTTTGAACAACAACAAAAAAAAAAAATATGCAGACAAAATCCTTCACTGCATTCCCCCTTCATCCAGATCGCCGGCCAGAGGCGGTGGCGGCGCCGGCCGGCCACTCTCTGGTCGGTTTTCATTCTGGCAACCACCTTCACCCCTTTCTTCTCCCTCGATGAATACCTGAACAGAAAAAAAAAAAAAACGCAGACGATAACAGGAAGAAAGCAGGGCAGCGCCGGCTGCCTCTGCCGCCGACCAGCTCTCTCACTACACACATCTCCAATCTATTCTCGGTGCAACAGAAAACGGAAAGAGGAAACAACTATAGCAAGCACCACCGGCCAAAGGAAAGTGGCGGCGGCCTGTGGCCACGCTGCTACTTCACCGCCGAACACCCCCCCTCCGGCCGATTCCATTACTAACACACACAACATCACTCTAATCAACCCCTTTATTTTCTAAATTTTTTTCTCAGACTCAAGTTTTTCCCAAAAAATCATGGAATCTCATATGTGTTGTTTAAATCCGAAAATAAATCTTAAATATGATTCCAGTAATATTTTTAAACTCATTTCTATATATATATTTTTTTTTAGATGGAAACATTAGATGATACACAAAACCTTGAAACTATTAACGGACTTTTATAATGGACTTTTGTAATAGATGTCTTTTTATATTTTGGGTTGAGGCCCATCACTCTCTTGGTATTATTTATATGTTTGTTGCTTAATGAAAAGATTATGGGAGTTTATACCAATTATCATGGTATCAGAGCAATAACCCTAACCCTAATCCCTACCCTCTCTTTCTTCATCTCCTATCCCTACCCTAATTCGGCCGCCGCCGGCGCCGCCGCACACCCTCGCCGCCGGCCAAGTTGCGCCGCCTCCACTTCTTCTTCCTCCTTCTCCCTTGCGGCCACCATCTGCCGCCTTCTGCTCCCAGCCGCCGCACGCCGCCTTACTCACCTGAAACCCTAGCCGCGGCTACCGGCCGCCGCACGCCGCCCGCACAAGCTTTAATCACCGCAGCCGCCACTCACCGGCTCACCAATCACCCTCCCTCCCTCCCTCGCTCACTCGTTCGTCTCCCTCTCCCTTTCACAACCGTCAGCAGCGGCCCAACCCTACGCCGCCGGCCGCTCCTCAGTCTCACCACATTCTACGGCCTAACCCTAAACCATCATCTTCTCCGGCCAGATCTACGGCCGCCTCTAACCCTAAACCCTAAATCGCATTCTGCCGCCTCTAACCCTAGGCGCCGCCGCCAAACCCTAGCAGCCCCAACCCTAACACCCGCCGCCGCCTACTTCAATGTCAGAAACAAACTCTCCCGCATCCGCGTTCAATGCCGACAAAGCATTTGGTGTTACCAACATCAAAACCCACGTTCCCCTAGTCTTGGATCTTGATCAACTTAATTATGATGCTTGGTGTGAACTATTTACCTCTCATTGTGATAGTTTTGGGGTTCTAGGTTTTCTTGATGGCACTATTACTAGCAACCCCGAAACTCTTGCTGAATGGAAACGCTTGGATTCACTGGTAAAAGTATGGATTTATGGCTCGATCTCCACCTCCCTACTGCAAACGGTGTTGAAAAGGAACGCGACCTCCCACTCCGTTTGGACCGATCTTCACAACCTTTTCCACGACAACAAGGAAGCTCGTGCCATGGAAATTCAAGAAGAACTCCGCTCTCTCGAATTGGGTAATCAATCTATTGCTGAGTATTTTAAGAAAATTAAAATTGCTGCTGATCTTCTTGCAAATATTGACCAACCCATAGAAGAAAAAACTCTGGTTATGTATGTTGTGGCTGGTTTAGGAGATAAATACGATAATGTTGCAAGTATTATTCGTCATAGCAAATCCCCACCCTCGCTTCTTGAAACCCGCTCCATGCTCACCCTAGAAGAATCCCGCCTAAACCGCAAACAAAATCGAGCCAACCACCATGATACCCCTTCCGCTCCAACAGTTTTACTAGCCTCATCCTCCCCTAACCCTGCTCCGAAACAAATATGTCGAAACTACCAACGTGGCCCGTGCCGCTTTGGTGACAAGTGTCGATTTCTCCATATTAAACCCAATCCATCATACTCACCACATAACACCCACCCACGACCACCTACCCCAAGACCCCAACCCCCACCACCTGCGGCTCATAACCCCGGTCTTCTTGGCCCCACACCACATACCCCACGACCCCCTTTGCCTCCCTCATCTACACCTCCACCCTCTCAACATGGTTACTGGACCTTTATTCCCTACACTCATCAGCCCACTTCTCTTCCACAAGCCTTCAGCACAATGACATTGCAGCCACCCTGCCCGGGTGAGGACTCTGGATGGTACATGGATACGGGCGCTACTTCACATCTCTCGGCAGGTACAAGTAACCTTACTACTGTTTTTAATAATAATGCATTAATTTCATCTATATTTGTTGGCAACGGAGCCTCCATTCCTGTTACTAATACTGGTCATAGCATCTTGTCATCCTCCCCTCATCCTCTTCACTTAAAACATGTCCTTGTCACTCCCCAAATAGTCAAAAACCTTATATCTGTTCGTCGATTTACTCGTGACAATAAATGTACAGTTGAATTTGATGAGTTTGGTTTTTCTGTGAAGGATTACCTGACCAAGAAGCTTCTCCACCGCTGTGATAGCAATGGAGATCTGTACCCGTTCACCACCAATACCCAGCTTGCTTTTGTTTCCTTCAGTCATTCCACGTGGCACCAACGACTCGGTCATCCCGGCGAGGAAGTGCTACGTCGTCTTGTTTCTTGCAATTTAATTCGCTGTAATAATACAAAGCCTTTGACTTTGTGCCATGCTTGTCAACTTGGCAAACATGTGAAGCTTCCATTTATTTCTTCTAGTACTGTGGTTGATAATGCTTTTGATATTATTCATTCGGATTTATGGACTTCTCCAATTCCGAGTTTTGGTGGTTTTAACTATTATGTTATTTTTCTTGACCATTATACTCATTTTCTTTGGGTTTATCCGCTTAAGCAAAAATCAGATGCGTTTTCAAAATTTGTTCAATTTCGAGCATATGTGCAAACCCAATTCAATAAACAAATAAAAGCTTTCCAATGTGACCATGGCGGTGAATTTGATGACTCCCAACAACACACCTTGTTCAAAAATAATGGCATTCAATTTCGTTTTTCATGTCCAAAAACTTCTCAACAAAATGGGAAATCTGAACGCATGATTCGCACAATTAACAATCATATCCGCACCCTCCTCTTCCAAGCCTCCCTGCCTCCTAATTTCTGGGTCGAAGCCCTATTTATGGCTGTTCACTTACTAAACATTCTACCATCTTCTGCAATCAATAATGAAATCCCTTTCACTAAACTATTCAACAAACAACCAACCTTCAACCATCTTCGAATTTTTGGCTGTCTATGTTACCCTCACACCTTCCCCACTAATAAATTACAACCTCGATCCACCCCTTGCATCTTTCTCGGATACCCCACTGATCATCGTGGCTATCGCTGCTTTCAACCTACCACCAACAAAGTCATAATATCTCGTCACGTAACCTTTGATGAATCTCAATTTCCATACACCTCACTTACTTCTATCCCCCCATCATACTCATTTCTCGATAGTCCTTCCCCTATTGCTCGCACCATTCTCACGTCTCCTCAAACCACTCCACCTCCACCTCCTACAGTCATACAACCCTCTACATCACCTATCGCTGAAACTCCTCCCAACGATTCCCTCAATAACTCTCCAACTCAACCTCAACTCAACCCCACTTCCCCCTCTTCATCTACTCAACCTGAAACCACCCTACCCCCACCTCCTGCAAACCCCTCTCACCCCATGGTCACCCGCTCTCGATCCGGCATTCATAAACCTGTTCAACGTCTGAACCTCCTTGCGTCTCACATTGCTCCCCTCCCCACTTCTCACATTCAAGCTCTTCAAATTCCCAATTGGCACAATGCTATGACAGATGAATTTAATGCATTAATTAAAAACAGTACGTGGAAACTTGTCCCTCGACCAAAAGGTGTTAATATAGTTCGCTCCATGTGGTTATTTCGACATAAATTTAATGCAGATGGCTCCCTTAATTGCTACAAGGCTCGGTTGGTCGCCAATGGTCGAAGTCAAAAACAGGGTATTGATTGTCACGAAACATTTAGTCCGGTGGTCAAACCAGCCACCATACGTACCGTTCTGAGCATTGCGGTCTGTCACAACTGGCCCATTCACCAACTTGACGTAAAAAATGCCTTTCTCAACGGGCATTTATCCGAAACGGTATACATGCATCAACCCCCGGGATTCAAAGACATCACACATCCTGATCATGTCTGTCTGTTACAGAAATCTTTATACGGCCTTAAACAGGCCCCCCGGGCTTGGTTTCAACGATTTGCGACTTTCGCCACTCGCATTGGATTCTCTCACAGCAAAACCGATACCTCTCTATTTATTTTTCGTCGGGGATCAGATATTGCATACTTGCTCATCTATGTTGATGACATCATTCTTACCGCTTCCTCCTCGCCTCTCTTGCAGAAAGTCATTGCTTTACTTCATCGTGAGTTTTCTATGACCGACCTCGGTCCCCTTAACTACTTTCTTGGAATCTCAGTGGTTCGTTCAGCTTCAGACCTTTTCTTGTCTCAATCCAAGTATGCTTTGGAAATTTTAGAACGGGCTCACATGGCTAACTGCAATCCGTGTCGCACACCGGTTGATACTGACAGCAAACTAGGTCCTGAAGGCCCCCCCGTGTCTGATCCAGTTCTTTACCGTAGCCTTGCCGGGGCCCTTCAGTACCTCACATTCACTAGACCGGATATTGCTTATTCAGTTCAGCAACTATGCCTCTACATGCATGACCCTCGTGAACCACATCTTAATGCTATGAAACGTGTCTTGCGCTACATACGTGGCACAATTGATCTTGGGCTTCAGCTTTTCCGTTCGACCACCTCCCAGCTAACCGCTTATACTGATGCTGACTGGGCCGGATGTCCGGCCACTCGTCGATCCACATCTGGATATTGCGTGTTCTTAGGTGATAATCTTCTCTCTTGGTCCACTAAACGCCAAGACACCACATCCAGATCTAGTGCCGAAGCAGAATACAGAGGTGTTGCTAATGTTGTTGCTGAACTCTCTTGGGTACGGAATCTTCTTTGCGAACTTCACCTTCCCCTCCAAACGGCTTCCATAGTCTACTGTGACAATGTCAGTGCCGTATACATGTCAGCAAATCCGGTACAACATCAGCGAACCAAGCACATTGAGATTGACATTCACTTTGTTCGGGATAAAGTAGCTGCCGGTCATGTTCGCGTATTACACGTGCCGTCCAGATTTCAGTATGCAGACATATTCACTAAGGGACTTCCATATCAGCTTTTTGCAGATTTTCGTTCCAGTTTGAGTGTTCGTTCTCCCCCTCAAACTGCGGGGGACTATTAACGGACTTTTATAATGGACTTTTGTAATAGATGTCTTTTTATATTTTGGGTTGAGGCCCATCACTCTCTTGGTATTATTTATATGTTTGTTGCTTAATGAAAAGATTATGGGAGTTTATACCAATTATCAGAAACTCCATTGATGGAGATTTTCTCACACTTTAAAAAATGAAGAAGATGAATATTATTATATATAATTTTTCTGTCACCTTAGCTTGAAAATTTCTTCATCCAATTCACATGACAATCGTTTGCTGATAAATAAATCATAGAAACTTAAAGGGTTAGTGAATACCTTCGACCAAGAGATGATAAATTTGTTGATCAAGCCTCCAATTCCAACTTAGAGGAAAAACTCAGATTCAAGAATGTATGTGACTGTGTGTTTTTATGATAGAAAAAAATGATAGAGGTTGTATGGAATGAGAAATGAAAACAACATTCTATTATAACTATTTTCTTTCACCACCTTTCTTTTCTTTTTATTTTCTTTTCATTTTTTTTTTTGGTCACCTATAAATATGTATTTATCATTATTTCTTAAAAATGCCCTTAAACATTTAAAGATCAACAACCAAAATTTGATAATATATATATTATTTTCTCGAATTAATAATTAAATTAAGTGACTCGAAAATAATTAATTACCTCGAAATTTAGCGGGTGTTACAATCTCCTACAACTTGGTATGATCTGGTCCTCGAGATCATAAGAAATTAAAGTAAATCGAATGTCTCATTTACATCTTTGTCTTAGATTTCCACGTATGTTTTCAGGCCTCAGTGCTATGCCACCTCAATTTAAAACATCTTGACAAATCTAAGTCTTATATCAACCTTATTATTCAGAGTGGGTATCCTCCTATCGGCATTCTTCAAATTTTTTTTTTTTTAAAAATCAAAATCACATCCATCATGTACGTTAATAAACTCCAAAGACAATTTTAGTTGTTAATCTTGCGTACCGATGCACTTTATAGTCCAACACATTATAATGAACTTAGAATTACGCTTCTTAATTTGTATAATTTCCTCCGCGGACGATACTCTTAGCATCACATGACTATCAGCTTCAAATTCAAGTGATCTATGCTTAAACCGAATATATTTACGATCGATCCTGAATAACTTCAAATCACTCCCAATTAATCTAAATCCAATCATGTGCTTAGACTTCAACGCTAACAGTCAATATTTACATGATAATGCTTACCTCTACAATTCAATAAAATTCTTTTCTATTGCATGTCATAGCAAATCTTATGAATTCACGTATTAATGACTAGCTGACATCCTTTTACATCTAATAAACTTCTCCATCACTTCAATGTAAACATCATCGCTGCCAATTCTAAGTCACTTATCAAAAAAAAATTTTTTTTTTTTTTTCTAATGGTCCTTCGGCCACTTCAATGCATAATTAATTATTCTTCCTTGTTGCATCAAAACACTATAAATACTTATATTTTTATCTACTCGCTAGAAATTTTAATCTTACTTCCTGAACAAATACTACGAGCATTATAAGCATTCAACTAATTCATACCACAATCATCTTCAATTCCCTAGTAATTATAACTACAAACCCTAAAGTGAAATCTTGATCACCAAGACTAAGCATATATGTAAATCTCTTAAGCCTATGACACACGCTTGCTTACGGTCTCAACGTCTATGGAATCAAATAACAT
>JAANYP010003866.1:0-100736 GCA_020465985.1 Centrapalus pauciflorus
TTAAGCTGATAAGTCGGCCAATCGAAGATCGGCCTCACAAACATTCAATTCAGCTGGATTGTGATATAGCTTCAACCGATGCCCATTTACCTTAAAGTTGCCATCAACTCCAACTAATTCAACTGTCCCATATGGGAATACCTCGGCAACAATAAACGGGCCGGTCCAACGAGAAATAAGCTTACCTGGGAACAGCCTTAGGCGTGAATTGTAAAGTAGAACCTGATCACCGGCCTTAAAGTCCTTAGGCTGAATCTGCGCATCGTGCCTCTTCTTGGTCTTCTCCTTGTAAATCCGGGCACTCTCATATGCTTGATCTCTCAACTCGTCAAGCTCGTTCAACTGAAGTTTCCTGTGATCACCTGCAGACAACAAATCAAAGTTAGACCATTTAAGTGCCCAGTAGGCCTTATATTCTAATTCCAACGGCAGATTACATGCTTTGCCAAAAACCATCCTATAAGGGGTACAACCTATAGGAGTCTTATAAGCAGTGCGGAATGCCCAAAGCGCATCATCTAACTTATCTGACCAACCCTTCCTATGCTCTCCTACAGTCCTCTCAAGAATCCTCTTTAAGCCCCGATTTGTAACCTCAGCTTGTCCGTTGGTTTGCGGATGGTAGGCTGTAGCTAGCCGGTGAGTAACACAATACCGCTGGAGAATCTTATCGAACTGAGCATTACAGAAATGAGTACCCCGATCACTAATGATAGCTCTCGGTGAACCGAATCGAGTGAAAAGCTTTTTAAGAAATGAACATACAACCCTAGCATCGTTGGTGGGTAAAGCCTGTGCCTCAACCCATTTAGAAACATAGTCAACAGCAACTAGGATGTATTTATGGCCACGAGAGGGAGGGAAAGGGCCCATAAAGTCGATGCCCCAAACGTCAAAGATTTCACACACCTGAAAGGTGTGTAGAGGCATCTCATTCCGATTTGATATGTTGCCTTGACGCTGACATGCATCACATTTCTTAATCAGATCTTGGGCATCTTTGAATATAGTGGGCCAGAAGAAACCGGCATCAAACACTTTCTTGGCGGTGGCATTGGCCCCGTGATGACCACCTGTAGGACCTAGGTGGCACTCACATAAGATTTGGAATGCCTCATCGCCAAACACACACCTACGAATGATCTGATCGGCACATACCCGAAATAGATACGGGTCATCCCAAAAGTAGTTCTTTACATCTTGTAAGAACTTCTTCTTTTGTTGATGAGTTAATCCTTTAACCAAAACGCTACTGGCCAAATAGTTTGCATAGTCAGCAAACCACGGGCAATCATTTGTTGCCTGAACTGCGCATAAGGACTCATCAGGGAGTTTCTCTTTGAACTCAGACTCATTCAAAGGAGGCAAGTCTGAATTTTCTAATCTGCTCAAATGGTCTGCCGCCAGGTTCTCAGCCCCTTTCTTGTCTTTGATCTCGATATCAAACTCTTGGAGAAGAAGAATCCATCGAATCAATCGTGGTTTTGCGTCCTGCTTCTGAAACAAGTATCTCAGAGCTGCATGATCAGTGTAGACCACTGTTTTCGAGAGAACCAGGTATGATCGGAACTTCTCGAATGCATAAACCACTGCAAGAAGTTCTTTCTCTGTCATAGTGTAATTACGCTGAGGGTCTGTAAGAGTCTTACTCGCAAAGTATATGGCATGGAATCGCTTATTCCGACGCTGACCTAACACTGCCCCAATAGCAAAATCGCTCGCGTCACACATCAACTCAAATGGCAACTCCCAGTCGGGTGCCACCATGATAGGGGCAGGGGTTAGCTTCTCTTTCAACGTGTTAAAGGACTGCAAACATTCATCATCGACGACAAATGTTGCATCCTTCTCAAGGAGCTTAGTCATAGGGCGAGCAATGAGTGAGAAGTCTTTAATGAATCGCCGGTAAAAACCAGCGTGCCCTAGAAAGCTACGAATCGACTTAACAGACGTGGGAGGAGGCAGCTTAGATATAGTCTCAACCTTAGCCCTATCTACCTCAATTCCCCTACTTGATATCTTGTGTCCTAACACTATACCCTCTCGGACCATGAAATGACACTTCTCCCAATTAAGGACCAGATTGGTCTCCTCACATCGGGTTAGCACCTTCTCCAAATTAGCCAGGCAGTCCGAGAAAGAGTTACCAAACACAGAGAAATCATCCATGAAGACTTCAACACACTTCTCGATCATATCATGGAAGATGGCAACCATACACCGCTGAAATGTCGCAGGTGCATTACACAGACCAAAAGGCATGCGCCTATATGCGAACGTCCCATAAGGGCAAGTGAATGTAGTCTTGTCCTGATCTTGGGGGCTGATCGGGATCTGAAAGTATCCTGAGAAACCATCCAGAAAACAATAGAACTCGTTTCCAGATAGTCGCTCAAGCATCTGATCGATAAAGGGCAAAGGGAAATGATCCTTACGAGTTGCATCATTGAGTTTGCGGTAGTCTATGCAAACTCGCCAACCCGTGACTGTCCTTGAAGGAATTAGCTCGTTCTTACCATTCTGAATGACAGTCATACCCCCCTTTTTAGGGACTACATGCACAGGACTTACCCACGGAGAGTCAGAAATAGGATATATCAACCCGGCATCAAGAAGCTTGAGTACTTCTTTCTTAATGACATCGTGAATCTTCGGGTTGACTCTCCTTTGGGATTGAATAACAGGCTTAATGTCCTCCTCCATCAGAATCTTATGGGTGCAATAAGCAGGATTAATGCCTCGTATGTCGGTAATCTTCCATGCAATAGCCCGCTTATGCTCTTTCAGAACTCTCAAAAGTTGCGCCTTCTCTTCGCTAGAAAGATCCTTAGCAATAATAACAGGCAACTGAGATTGCCCCTCTAAATAGGCGTACTCAAGATGAGAGGGCAACTCCTTAAGTTCGAGAGTCGGCGGATCTTCAATGGACAACTTAGATGTGACTGACTCCTCACGATCCATAGGTACAACCTCCTCAGTAGGCGGAGATGTATCAACGGCACACAGATCAACGGGATCGTCAGAGTGGACAACGAAATCAGAGTCTAAAGAGATTGGATACGAGGATAGATCATCATCAGAAATACAATCGTCTACATCCGGTGATGTAGACGTCTCATGTCCCGACATCAAAGACTTCAACAACTTCTCATTATCTTCTGGATAATGCTCTCTATCA
This sequence comes from Centrapalus pauciflorus, assembly GCA_020465985.1. Taxonomy (NCBI): domain Eukaryota; kingdom Viridiplantae; phylum Streptophyta; class Magnoliopsida; order Asterales; family Asteraceae; genus Centrapalus; species Centrapalus pauciflorus. The sequence goes on from JAANYP010003866.1 coordinate 3,179, forward strand.
GAGAAGTGTGAAGACTTAACAAAACAGATGGACTCGGCTGTGTCATTAGGCCTTTGCATTGCCTTATCAACATCAAAACTAACTTGCTCATTCCCGACCCGAAGCGTAAGCTTCTTATCAAATACATCAATGATAGCGCGGGACGTAGCTAGGAAAGGTCTCCCTAGAATGAGCGGCACAGTGCAGTCCTCGCTCATGTCCATGATCACAAAGTCGACCGGGAAAACAAACTTATCGACTTTTACCAGCATATTCTCAGCGATACCCTGTGGGAACTTAACTGATCTATCGGCTAGCTGAATACTCATGCGTGTAGGTTTAGGATCCCCTAACCCTAACCGAGCATATAACGAAGAAGGCATGAGATTTATGCTAGCTCCCAGATCAGCAAGAGCATTAGTAACGTGGAGGGGCCCTATATGACAGGGTATTGTGAAACTACCCGGATCATCCTGCTTGACTGGAAGCTTGTTCTGGAGGACAGCTGAACATTCAGCATTCATCTCAACTGTAGCTAGATCCTCAAGCTTCTGACGGTTAGAAAGGAGGTCTTTCAGGAACTTGGCATACTTAGGCATCTGTGTAATTGCATCAACAAATGGAATGTTGATCTGCAACTGTTTAAACAGGCCCAGAAACTTGCCATACTGCTCATCTTGCACCTCTTTCTTCAAGCGATTAGGGTATGGGACACATGGTTGGTAGGGATTTGCTGTAGGGACTTTTGGAGATGGGACTTGTGCGGGACTCACTAATTCTGGTGGGTGCACCTCGTCCGTAGTGGTCTCCGGCCCTTTCTCAGCTGAGGGTGAAGAAGGAGGAGGTAGGGGCTTAGACGGTTCAGGTCCTTTGGTTGTCTTTCCACTTCTTGTCACAACCATCTTTGCTTCCCCCCTGGGATTTGGAATCGTATTACTAGGAAGCTCCCCCGACTGCCTCTCATTCAAGGTCTTAGCCATCTGGCCGAGCTGATTCTCAAGATTCCTCATTGCTGATTGTTGATTACGATTGATCACAGACTGCTCGGCCATGTACTTTGCCATCATTTCTTCCAAACTCGGCTTCTCTTGAGTAGGAATGTTTTGGTTCTGCCCCTGATATTGTTGCTAATGGCGAGGATTCTGAAGAATTTGAACATTTTGGTTTGGTACAAATCCTTGGCCACGAGGTTGGAACCTCTGACCTTGCCCCTGCTGAAAGCCTTGGTTATACCCCTGATTATACCCTCCCGAATTACCCTGATTGTAACCTCCTGAATTACCCTGATTGTAACCCGCGTGAGGGTTAAACTGTGGGCGAGGGTGAGAGAACCCTGGAGGTCGAGGACGAGGGGGGTTAGAAAACCCCTGAGGTCTAAAGGTGTTCTGAGAGGAGTAATTCAAATTATTGTTAGGTCTTGGATAACCTTCGGGTGTGTACTCATAATCTCCAGAAGAAAGGTAAACTTCCTCCTGTTGGTACTCAGCAGCATATGCAGCCTGACACTCATAACCAAAATGAGCTCCACCACAATGTTCACACCCTTGCTGTATGGCATGCACAGGGTATGATGATGAAGCTTGTGATTGGTCATTTGACTGCTTAGTTAGAATGGCTATCTGAGCAGTGAGATTAGCAATGGCTTCAGCTTGCTTTGAATCATTCGCACCCCAACCAAAGTATTCACTTGGTGTCTGAGTTTGACTTAAGACCAGATCATCGATTATGTCAAAAGCCTCTTCAGGAGTCCTCTTATACACCGACCCGTTACAGGCTGAGTCGATCAGTGAGTGATACATGGGGTGAACATTCTCATAGAAAACCTTGACACGATGATTAAGTGTCATGTTATGATTAGGGCATTTCATGATGGACTCTTTATACCTCTCCCATGCATCATATAGAGACTCGTCCGGTTTCTGCTTAAATGAGAGAATGTCACTCATAAGCTTAGTGGTCCGAGATGGAGGGCAGAATTTAAGTAGAAATTTGGTTTCCATTTCGTCCCAAGTACGAATCGAGTTCGAGGGAAGGGACTCATACCACATCATGGCACGTCCGGAGAGAGAGTAAGGAAAGAGCATCAGTCGAATTACTTCCCTTGGAACTTGATTTGCCTTATACCCACCGCATGCTTTTCTGAATTTCTTCAGGTGGGAATACGGATCCTCAGAAGATAGACCGCAGAATTGTGCGTTATTCTGAACTAAAGCGATAAGGCTCGACTTTAGCTCAAAATTAACGGCATCGAATCCAGGAATAACTATTGCACCTTCCGAGTCACCGGTGACCGGTTGGTTAAGCTCAAGCATTGTCCTTCGGTCTCCCATAATGAAAGATGAAGAGTCAGAAGAAGATGAAGAATCAGAAGATGATGAAGGCGAAGAAGGTGAAGAAGGTGAAGGACTAGAAATTGGAGGTAACTGAACAAAGATGTCTACGTGATCTTCCTCCACCGGAGGAGAAACAATATGGTCCGTAGAATCCGATAAACTTGACAGTCCCTCAACTAAAGGGTGCGATTGTTCACGACGACGGTTACGGAATGCTCGCTCAGGTTCGGAGTATGGGCTGACGATAGTAGGATTACGACGACTCATACACCGAACACCCTTTTAAAGAAAAGTGAAATTAGACAGAAAATTTAACTTTTCAAGGGGATTGCCCCTAAAAAGGATCAACTAAACTACCGGCGTTGGTTGTTTCTTAAAGCTCGCACCGTTCCCCGGCAACGGCGCCAAAAACCTGAATTCGGTCTCCCATAATGAAAGATGAAGAGTCAGAAGAAGATGAAGAATCAGAAGATGATGAAGGCGAAGAAGGTGAAGAAGGTGAAGGACTAGAAATTGGAGGTAACTGAACAAAGATGTCTACGTGATCTTCCTCCACCGGAGGAGAAACAATATGGTCCGTAGAATCCGATAAACTTGACAGTCCCTCAACTAAAGGGTGCGATTGTTCACGACGACGGTTACGGAATGCTCGCTGAGGTTCGGAGTATGGGCTGACGATATTAGGATTACGACGACTCATACACCAAACACCCTTTTAAAGAAAAGTGAAATTAGACAGAAAATTTAACTTTTCAGGGGGATTGCCCCTAAAAAGGATCAACTAAACTACCGGCGTTGGTTGTTTCTTAAAGCTCGCACCGTTCCCCGGCAACGGCGCCAAAAACTTGACGCGTGTAAAACACACCTCAGGTTTTAATATCTAAATGAACCCAAAGTATAAATTACACAACTGGCAGTGTACCAATCATGTGCAATATAGCTTTAAGAATCACCCAGGATTTATCGAACTCAGGGAACGGAATAAAGATTGGAGACTCAAATACTACAACTTAAACCAATATTCAGCTATTTTTGACCTTTTGAGGAAGTTATCAACTTAGAGACAATACTTAAATTTAACTAACAGGATAACTATAGCAAACTAAGTAACACAAGAATAAAAAGTTAAACGAATATTTTTGGATTTTTAATATTAAAATAAAAACTAATTTTAGCAAACAAGAATTAAACTAAACGACTAAAGCAAGCAGGTAACGACAACTGAATCGAACTCTTATATTACGAAAACGTCACCCACTTGGAATTAGAAAACTATAATTAACTGGCGATGGATTGAATTGATTGACTAAAGACAAATCGGTTGATAACCAATTTTTAATTCAATTAAGCCCGGATTTCAGTTTAATTTACCGATTATTTAATTACTTCAAGTTAAAATATTTAATCTTGATAACCACGTGATGAAAACAAAGCAACTCATCAAACTCCAATATTAACCAATTAATCTTATAATCGCAACACAATGCATAAAGATAATCGATTAACACCGAAATCCAACAAATTGACTTTGTCACTTTAAAAATCAAACTTTATGATTTGCCAATCCTATTGTCGCAACACAATGCATAAGAACCAACAAACACATAAAATCCTAGATTAACAATCAACTATCAAATCATTATCGCAACACAATGCCTAGAAGAGATAGTTGACTATTAATTTTTCATTTAAAGCCTCTTTCTTTTTAAAACGCAGATTTAATTAAAACTTTATTATCGCAAAACAATGCTAAAAGATTAATAAAAATCTGATTTTTAACAAGAAAATATGAAATAATCAAGAGTCCAACAAATATAAACCAAAATCCATCAATCAATCCAATAATTTACCAATTAATACATAGAATCCATCATCCCAAGCGGGTGAACAAGAAAACTACTCACTAATCATGATAACACTCAAAATTAAACTTAAATTAATAAAAATCATTATAAATTCAGAAAGTAAAGGAACGAATGTACCAAATCGCGCCGCTACAATAAAGAATTTGAATCCAAAACTCGAACCGATGCTTCTAATCCAAGAAATTCGAAAACTTTAAGTAAACTATGATAAAAATTCGTGAAAGATGAAAGAAGACTCTGAAATTCGCCAAAATCGTGTCTGAAACGCACGAATTAATGTTGGAATCGCCCCGAATGCTCCAAAAATTGAAGAAGAATTAAACTTTAAGCTAAAACTATGATTAACTATGAAGAACTACTGAAAATCGAGAAGAATTTCGCCTATCTATGTCTGAAAATCGCCTCCAATCGACTATGATTTCCTGCTGCCGCAACTTCGGTTTTTAAAAACGAATTTGGTGGGCTGGGCCCGTCACGCGGGCGCGTAGGGGTAAGTCACGCGGGTGCGTGGACTTAACCTAGCCTACGCCCCTGCGTGGGTAAGCTATGCGGGCGCGTGGCTTGCTTTGACTGCAAATGTGCACGCGGGCGCGTGGGAAGTTCTACGCGGGTGCGTGGATGCTCAACTGGACTTGGCCACACAGGTGCGTGGAGGGTCTTACGCGGGCGTGTAGAGACACTTTTCGCCAAATCTTTGCTTTCGATCACGGGAGATGGCTGGATCATAAAGTCTCGTCATTTTAGCCTTGATTTCCGTTCCCATGTTGATTCAATGGCTTCTGACCTGCGGAATACACATATTAATGAAATCAGTATCTTTTTCACGCGTTTCGGTCTGCAAACCATATAAATTGGAGATAAAATGATATCAAAAACATGTATAATTTTGCACATATCAATTATGAACTGATCTCATTTAAGACTAAAGTTGGACCAGTTGGAAATATGCAATCAAATTTCATGCAATTTTCATTCCACTCACTTGATCTATGTCATTAAATGTGTTTGTATGGTGATCATCTTGGTTTAGTCACTTTTATAATATAGTGATAAAAGCTGTGTTGGTTCCATCACTGACACATGTAATGGACCAGATTGATTACGAAAGTCTTAAAGATAAACTTACAGACGCGCGCCTAAGGATATCTGTAATGTAATTTCAAACATGATAAGTCCAAGTGGGAGATTGTTAGAATTTCTATTTGGATGGACTTATATATTTAAATTATTGGGCTTTATCTCTAATAGACTTATTGGGCTATTAATTAATAAACTAATATTATTGGCTTTAGAGTTTGATGGTAACCCTAATTCCCATTCTATATATAGTGAGGGTCCCCAAAACCCTAAAGCAACCCTAAGATCCCTAATCTCCATCTATCAGAGATCTGCTGTTCGGTCTAGAACATTAAGACTTTAGGTGAGGAAGACTCTCACAACCCTGATCGTTCGTCATCAGGTTTCCGCATAAAGAAGACGATATCAATGGATTCAGGTATTATTTCTTTTATGGTTTATCTTAATGATTTAGCAATATGGTTGATCCGGTTTATTATTCAAATATATCTAACATCATTAACATTACTTGCTGCACAACACCAATCATCAATGAGTTCCGGTTTGGAACACCAAACATCAATCGTCTACGAGTTCCAATTTGGAGCACAATCACCAAAGCACCAAGCAGCATGTTGAATGTGCAGTTAAATTGCTGCACAATCACACCATTTTGTTGAAATTTGTTTAGGGCTGAATGGAATCATTAACAGGTGGTTTAACCTTTGAACGAGTCTCTTAATGATTCCGTTAAGAAGTAAACAAACAACCACCAAGACAACCTAAGTTAGATGAGATGTGCAGGTGGTTTAACCTTTATTTTGGCCCCCAATCGCTTCTGTTGATCTGTTTCTGTTGTGAAACACACCACTGCCAACAAACCAAACAAAACCTTCGACTTCGACAAGGGACAATTCTTCCCTTTCTTTTTCCTCTCACTAATCGAACACAACAAACACTATATGGCCTGCAATTTTCCGCCTCTGATTGGAAGGATTGTTCTTCTTTTTATTTCAAATGCGACCAGGCCATACATGGCCTTCGAATTATGCCTCTGTTTATGTGGTCTTCGTGATCTTCTTCTGCCAGTGTTTTAATCAATAGAGATGTTATTCCCTTCGGCCTTCGAAATCAAATACAAGAATTTTTTCTTGATCGGTTTCACTCTTAATTCTCCAGGCTTACATTCCTAATTTCTGCCTCTGTTTCTTTTCGACTCAAACAACCTGTTCGATCTCTTCTTCTTTGGGTAATCTACCAGGATCAATTAGAGAGCCCTTTGCTCTGATACCACTTTGTTGCAGCGGAAGCAACAAAACATGGATGAATAAGAGTAAACACAAATATATCTGAAATTCAATTCTCATTCAACAACCATAAACTTAGTACATACAACATATATATACAATACTAATAGACACAATCTTGAAGAGTTGTGTCCCTTACGTTGATTTAGGATGTATACATTAAACATACATGTATATGTGTATTTTGCTAATATTTTGATTTAGGATGTATACATTCAAAAATCTTTCGATTTAGATTGTATACTTACAAAAGGGTTTTGATTTGGTAGTTAAACAACCTAGTGATTGGAATCAACTTGCATTAATGTTTCACTCATCAACGCATTCCAATTGGATCACTCTCATATCATCTTTGATTAGTTTTCGAAAGTAATGATTGTTGAACAGATCATCATTTGATATTTGGTTGACTCGTTCAGAAACTATTGTCTATGATGACCAAAACTTAATTCTTGATAACATATTTTTCTAAGACTGAATCTTACTATACGTTCGTACTAGATAGAGTTGAGAGAACAAAGTATCTAGAAAATCAGAAAAGCACGAGCTTTTACTCTTTACACAATCATATACCATGTAGCGCACTCTGAAAGGTTAACTTCTAATATGATATATAATAATCTTATACATTCTTGTAGGAAGTATATGCTATGGTTCCTCTTCCTTAGACGTCGTGGAATAATGAAGGCGATACACCATTGAAACTATTCACATCTTCCCACTGTGATCTAGTAAAAAAAGGTGAGGAATGGATAAAAGGAACAATTAGTCAATCCATGGTGGCTGCTGCCCTTATAGCCACCATAGGATTTTCAGTAGCTTTTACAATTCCAGGTGGTTATGATCAAAACAATGGCTTTCCTATATTCCTCCACAACAGAGCCTTCATAGTGTATGTCATATTCGATGCTATTTCTTTTATCCTTTCTTCAATTTCAATCCTCATGTTCTTATCCATCCTAACTTGCAAGTTTGATCAGAATGATTTCATGGAATCATTACCCAACAAATTGATCTTAGGTCAAGCAACACTTTTCCTCTCAATACTCACTGTGATGGTTGCTTTTAGTACCAGTTTCTTTGTTTTATTCCGTAATAGCTTATCAATTATCATGAGCATACTTTCAGTGATTCCAATTACATTATTTTCTTATCAGCAGTATCCTCTTTTCATCAGCGCAATTCGTGCAACATATTCTTCAAGATATCTCTTTATGCCGAAGAGACGTATCCTTGGTTTCTATCAAAACCCAGATTTTTAAATGTTGTTGCCGGCCATTGTGATCAACACTTTCGAGTCTCAATTCAAGTACAATTTGACAATTTTATTTCATTGCCATTTGACAGTGATGTCTATGTCAAGGATTATGTATTCCTTATTGAGAATGTATATAAATATATTTAATATTTCTGCCATGATGTTGAAATACATAGCACATTGCTAATTTTATTTTTATAGAAAGCAAATATGATGTAATAAAAAGACATGCTACCTAATCCACGAGTATTTTTTGAAGGACTTAACTGATCTAATGCTTAATTAATATCCAAAAGCCGTACGTGAATATGATGGGTCGATCTTAAGTTGGCTTTGCCTAAAGATCTATATATATATTGCTAAATGCAGAAGCTCTATCCAACATCACTACAAGAAAATGGCCTTTAGTGACTACTTTAGTTTTAGTCACTAACTGTGAGGTTTGTGACTAGAAGATCATCGTCATTAAAGTTTTGTCACTATTATAAATTTAAAGACGAAATAAAAAGTCACTAGACCTACATCTCCTTTTATTAAAGGGCTACTCGTACTGATTTTCAAATAATTTAGAGACGAAAACAGGATAGTCACTGATTTTGAAAATTAGAGACGAAAATAATGTGGTCACTAAGCCTACATCTCATTTTATTAAAGGGTTACTCTTAGTGACCGATTATTTGGTCACTGATTTTTGAAATTTAGAGACGAAAAATAGATGGTCACTGATTTTGAAGATTAGAGACGAAAATAATGTGATCACTAAGCCTACATCTCATTTTATTAGAGGGTTACTCTTAGTGACCGAATATTTGGTCACTGATTTTGAAATGTAAGATGGTCACTGATTTTGAAAATTATAGACGGAAATAATGTGGTCACTAAGCCTACATCTCATTTTATTAAAGGGTTACTCTTAGTGACCGAATATATGGTCACTGATTTTGAAATTTATAGACGAAAATAATATGGTCACTGATTTTGAAATTTAGAGACAAAAAATAATATGTCCACTACCCTAGGTTACTTTCAGCGACCAAATATGATGGTAACTAGAGTTTATTAAAGACCAAAAATTATGATCACCAAATTTTTTGTTATAAAGAAAAAAAAAGTGACCTCTATGTATTAGACATTATTAATAGACATTGATTTGAATTTAGAGACCAAATAAAATGATCACTGGGTAAAAAATATATTTAACTGCTAGTTAATGTTATTTATCTCATATTTAAGTGTTAGTGACCAAAAATATTGTCACTGACTGATTTAAATTTAGAGACCAAATAAAATGGTATTGAGTTAAAAATATTAATAAATTTTAAATATTAAACCTTATATAATTCCGAAATATTTTATTAATTAAAAACCAATTAAAATATTAATAAATATAAATGATCAAGACATGATACAAGATAATAAAGTCTTTTAAAAATTTATGTGATGTTTCAAAAATCAAAATATTAAATAATAATTAGTTTTAATATAAGGTTAAAATATAAATAAATTCAAAATAGTCAAAACCCAAAAATTAACAAATATACATACGGATCCTTTTGAAATCAAGTCAAACCGGATAACCCAATGGGTGTTATTTGGGTAGCTAACTAGGTTAAAACACAAACAAGTCACACTCATTGAACAACGAAAGCAGCATACTCACATCCTTCGATTCAAATACGAAATCCCAATAAAATCAAAATCATGGCAAACGAAAGTCTCGTACGCTCACTCAGTTCAAACAACGGAAGCAGCTAAAGGGAATATATATAAAAAAAACACAAATCGTCACATGACATTATCACGTTCCACCTAAAAAGATAATTACACTTTATTAATTATAAAATGAAATAAACTAAAAGATAAATATAAATTATTATTCATCATATGTTTAAATATTAATAAATAGATAAAAGTTAAATCTAGATCCAAATTATATCTTATATATATACTTATCTATATATCTAATTAAAAGTTATTCACATAATATATAGGTTCAAAAACTAACTTAATAGATATAAGATTTAAGTTAATACAATAATAAAACTAAAAACATTTTTTTGTTTTGTTTTTGTTTTCTTTTTTTTGAATATTTGAAAAGCCACTTGTTATTCTGGCCAATGACAAGGCCACCGGTGTGAAAACACTCTCCTCGTTAGAGTGATGGGTATACAGAGGCCGAGAGCCTCTCGGCCTTGCCAAATAGGCTTGAGGCTGGCGGCCACACCGCCCCCAACCTTGGCCCCGCAGAAGTTGGACCCTCCATGACTTCTTCTCCCCGCACGGCCCTACTTCACCCTTTTTTTATTTACTATCAACACACACACACACACGCACACACACACACACACACACATATATATATATATATATATATATATACTAGTAGTGTACCCGCGCAAAGTGGCGGGGGCGGCAAATAGTTTCCATAGATTTTCCTTTTGTATTATATAATAAATTGTCCGAGAATTAGGGATGACAAAAAAACCCCAAACCCGACGGGGAAACCGAACTTTTCGGGGCGAGTTTGTGATCTTATAGGGGATTTTATCAGGTACGTGTCAAGGATGGGGGGACCAATCCCCCGCCCCGATTGTATTTATATTATTTTTCATATATACCTTCTTTCTTTAACTATGTTATAAATATATAATAACCTATGGTTAATATCTACGTAATTTTTGTTGTTAATCTAAATTTATGGTAATGCAAGTTTGTTTTCATTTGATTACATTTCATATAAATTTTATCTTTTTTTATTGTTAAAAAGATATTTTGATATCGTTAGAAAATTTATTAATTTTAATTTTTTAGACGGGTTTTAGGTTCGGGTTTGTATATGTAAACGAAAAACGAAAGACACTAACGGGGAATATACTCTTATTGGGTACCCAATGGAGACCCGAAATCCGCGGAGACCCGATGGGGATCCTCTATAAGAAACCCGATGATGAATGGGGCGGGGACGAGGGACCAATCTCGTCGAGAGGTCGAGAAATGCAAATTGTAACCGGAAAGATTTGAGGTAAATAAATGAGATAGAAAGCTATTGTGAAACCATGTCTTCTTTTTATTATCAAATTTGAAAAATGCACCAAACAAAGATTTAATTAACAATTAAATTTTTAATATCTTTCTTCAAGAGTTAAATCATTAATAGATCACAAGGATAAATATTATCATAATTTCCAAATCATCAATAGTGACATGTTCAACCGCACGCATGCTCTAGAATATATTAACAATGCCAGGCTATAACTCGTGGGTAATAAATTTTTGACAGTCATTCACATCACTCAAAATTGTAACCAGAAAGATTTGAGGTATATAAATGAGATAGTAAGCTCTAGTGGAACAATGTCTTCTTTATTATCAAATTTGAAAAAAATGCACCAAACAAAGATTTAAATAACAATCAAAGTTTATAATATCTTTCTTCTAGAGTTGAATCATTAATACATCACGAGGATAAATATTATCATAATGTCCAAATCATCAATAGTGACAACCGCAGGCATGCTCTAGAATATTTTAACAATGTCAGGCCAACACATGTCGTAATAGATTTCGTAATAGATTTTTAACAGTCATCTGCATCACTCAAAAATTTCAAACTTTGTTTGCGTCCAAGATCTCTTAACCATTTGATGGGCTTTCAAATTGTTTGTTTCCTGGAATTTCAGAGCCAGTCGGACCACTCCTCCGGAGCTGAATGGCCAGTCCTATGACAATCATCAGCCCTTGAAGTGAATCGGATGGCGGTAAACAGTTCCGTTTGTCAAAAATCTCACGTAATGAAACCCGAAAAACAGGGCACGAGCAGTGCTGCTGCAGCCGTACGTCGATGCAAGAAAAATGGAAGAAATGTCCAAAGGCAGAATGCGCAGGGTGGTACTTTGAAAGACAAACTATGTATCTACAAGAAAATAAGAATACGTACTCCAAATGCAAAAAAGGAGGAATTTATTAATTTTTAGGATTAGAACCACAATCAACTTAATTAGCACTCATTTTTGGTAAATCAAAACAGAAAATGCAAAAAAAAAAAAAAAAAAAAAAAAACATTGTTTGTATATCTAACAGGTGAAAACAGAAACCCTTACAGCAGCAGAGGATTAACCCACAATCCCCATGTAATCCAACTTAACACTTTCACGATCAATTATATAGGCATTACATTTAAGTATAGAAATAAACTTCAATATAAATATGATGTAGTTTTCATGCCAGAATCAAAAGATGAAAGCACATCATTTTAGAAGATTACATTAGATCGAACTAATAGATGGCTCACCATCGATAACACATTTTCTTCTTTCTTCAACCATCATTGTGCTTATCCATAATTCCTTACAGTTCTTTAATCTCTTTACAAACATTTTAATTACATAACCCCTCAAATTATAACCATCTCTCTTAACAACTAAATTTTTAGTCTAGGAACTTATTTAATGTAATGTCATCAGAATCCATAATAAGTAATACAATTGTGCTTGTAAAATGTGGATGCATTATTATCATAAAAAATAATGTAAACAAGATGTATTACAACTACCATATAGATTTATGTAAGATTTAGGACTGAATATATGCACAGGTAGCATGTAGGCCTGAAAGTATGCACTGCTTAGGAAATCCATATACAGAAAAAAATTGAATTTGACAGTTACGAAGGTTAGAAGCAAATTACCCTTTCAGCTTAACTGTGGCTATCAGTGGCTTGACCTCTTCATGCTTAAATATGAATGTAATCTTGTTTAGGTGGTTCACATGGTTTAGCACTATTTTCTCGTCTCTTGCCATAACTTCTTTCAGATTCTGGTTTATATTCCACGTTTTCATTTTCAAGCGCGAAACTCTTCAACAATTTACCGTCACTATCAAGCCAAATAGAATTACACAAACTTTTAATTAGAATTAAAAATAACCCATCCAATAGCAATCCTAAACTTCATAAATGCAACAAATAATAAGCAAACAGAACCTGAATACAAAAAGAACATCACAAAACGATAGATAATGGTTTCCATGAATTTATTTTTCCTTTAAATACAAACAGAAAATGATGATGAGATTGAAGGCTACTGGATCAAGAAGTGAGAGAGATGTTTACAATTTAGTAAAGGCAGAAGTGCTTATTATATATTGTTCAATATAATCATGGTTGCTTCAATATTTAATTTGAATAGATCCCTATCAATTCATCCAAATTTTGACCATAAAAGGACAACTGAAAATAGGGAAGCATGTTAGATTTTAATAACACGTTCAAATAATATACGGCTACTAAAACCTAACACTTGTATCGATCAATAAACATCATGATGATTTCTTGCAATAGTAAATCAAATTAAATAAAAAAGGGGTTCAATTAATTAATTGATTATATCATGCTATTGCCATTGCTACGGCTGCCAGAGCAGATCGTCTTCATGTAGCACTGTTAAAAAGGTTGTTGTTGTTGGGTTTTTTGGTCAAGTTAATTGTGTAATTAATATTGGGCCTGGTAATTTTGGGATGTTGCTTTGGCTTCTGTTGCAGTTATGGGCTGTTGCTTTGGATTCTCTGCTTTGGGTTCTGTTGCGTCGGTTCAGATGGTTGACCCATTAAATGGGTTTGCCCTTCGTGGCTTTATAAGTGCCTGGAGCTGTGAGATAAAAAACAGAAATTATTAGTTCTTATCATCTCTTCTTTTTCTTCTCAGTTTTCAGAATCCTCGAGAGATTGTTGTATGTTGTTCAGTTTGTTAAAGAGAGGAGCTTCATCTGTTGATGAAGGCTCAGAGTGTCATTGTAGAAAGGTTTTGTTTGTAAGTAATAGGGTGGCATAAAGCCGGTTGTTATTAGGGTTTGTGGTTAATAAAGTTTTGGTTGAAAATCTCTCGAGTTTGGTTGTGTTTTCTCAGGTTGAGTGATTCGGTTAGTTCTTGTGAATATTTGGGGGTTGATTGCTGTAAGGTTCTAAGTTCGATTCTGAAACCCTAAAGGCGCGATTGTCATTTTTTCTTCCGCTGTGCGCTTCGTGCCTCTCATCCCCCTTGTTGTTGGTTAGGGTTCATCCTCGTAACCCTGAAATTGTTGGTTGGTGCTCTGCACTAGTTGTACGTTGTTAGGGTTCTTTCTCAAAATCCCAATAGTGTTATTGGTTCTCGACATCGTCTGCTGTGGAGATGATAAATTGCTGACTCTGTTGGGCTACATAAAATTGTGGAGTACTTTGTAAGAAATTTTTAACCCTCTCGTGTTGTAGCAAGTTCCTGTTCTTGGGAGTTTCCGTACAATCGGGAATCAACTGCCCCTGAGAATCACACTTGGCCTATAGACGAGTTATTGTACTTTTTATGTGATTCTTCTGGTTGTTTTTTGTTTGTGTGAAATCTTGTCGTGGCTTGACCTGGCGTCGTGAAATCCTGCCTTTTGTTCTTGGTGATCTGTGTGGCTCTTTCTTTTTTATTTTTGTTGGTTTACATTCTGTTTTTTGTTTCCTTTTTGATATGGGAGACGAGGACGAAACCTTGATTAGCAGACTTGACTTTGCGGACCCTTTATATTTGCATGCCCAGTACCCCTCTCATTAATTTTAAACTAAAGGGTACTAAAAATTTTAAATCATGGGCTTATGCTATGGAACTGGCTTTGCAAACCAAAAACAAAATTGGGTTTATTGATGGGTCCCTTGACCGTCCCTCGACAAATGAAACACTTGCTAAACAATGGGATAGGTGTAAGGTCGTGGTTGTGTCATGGATTTTAGGTGCTATCTCTGATGACCTATATAATGCTAAAATATTTTCCAAAATAGCTTCTGATATGTGGTTAGAATTAAAAGAAACATATGACAAAGTCGACGGGTGTTATATTTAACTTACACCATCAAATTAACTCACTCTGACTACTATCATAAGCTAAATTCCTTGTGGAAACAGTATGACACAATGCTAAAACTCCCTCAATGTACTTGTGAAGTATCTAAAGACCTTCAAAACCACACAAATCTTTTAAAACTTATGCAGTTTCTAATGGGTCTTGATAGTGTCTACCAACCAATTAGAAGTAATATTCTAACTAAAGAACCTTTACCGAGTATCAAAAGTGCATTTAATATCATATCTAGAGAGGAATCACATCGTCTATCCACCACCGGTGACAATAAATAACAATAAATAAATAAAACTGGTGAACAATCTGCCATATTTTTTTCAAAATCCACCTCTCAGCAAAGAACTGTTGTCAATCCCGATTTGAAATGTAAAAAGTGTTTGAGAAATGGACATACCATTGATAGATGTTTTGAAATCATTGGTTACCCTAAAACCAATAATAATCTTAAATGTACCAAGTGTGGGAGAACCAACCACAGTGTTGATAAATGTTTTGAGATTGTAGGTTACCCTGCCTCTTGGAAAAAGAAAACTAACAATCTTTCTCAAGGTTCATCCTCAAATGTGAATTCTAGTACAACTGATTTGTCAACCGTATCACTATCCAAGGATCAGTTGTCAAAACTGATGGCCCTTCTTGATGAGAAAACAAAAATCTCCATTTCTCAATCCAATATGTGTGGTAATTTCTTTAATTCAAACACTTTTACTGTCTCTGGTTCAAACTTGAATCTTAAGCCAAACACAAACTGTTGGCTTATAGATTCTGGTGCAAATCACCATATGACACATTCTGAAAAATACCTCTTTAATATTGTTAATGTCACAAACTTAAATATCACAGTCACCCATCCTAATGGCAGTATTGCTAAAGTTTCTAAAATTGGTGATTTACACCTAACTAATAAAGTCACTTTATATAATATTTTAGTTTCCCGAATACACCGTTAACCTGCTGTCTGTATATCAGCTAGTTAAAGATAGTGGTCTCTCTGTGTTTTTTGATGAAAATTTTTCCTATATTCAGGATTTGAAAACAAATGCGACTTTGGCAACTGGTAAACAATGTGATGGGCTCTATAATTTCTACATAAATAATCAAGGTAATAGCCATGCTACTTTCTGTGTCCCTGTTAGTAATGAATCTACCATGATATGGCATGATCGACTCGGTCACCCATCTGACCACGTCTTGCATGCTTTAAAAGATACCCTAAAACTCCAAAAAATAGAAGCCACTCAACCATGTGACATCTGTCACATGGCCAAACAAGTAAGAGAACCCTTCCCTTCAAGTGAACATAAGACCGAATCTTTAGGTGACATCATTCTTATAGAGTTACTAGTAAAGAGGGCTATAAATATTTTCTCACTATTGTTGACGATTATTCAAGAGCTGTTTGGACCTTTCTTCTTAAGTCCAAAGAACATGTTTTTGAAAATATTGTCACTTTTTTCAATCTGTTAAAAACTCAGTTTTATAAAACTGTCAAAGTGTTTAGAAGTGACAGTGGGACAGAATTTGTTAACAGTCACATGAATAATTTCACTAAACATCATGGCATCATTCACCAAACTTCATGACCTCATACACCCCAACAAAATGGGGTGGTAGAACGAAAACATAGACATCTTTTAAACGTGGCCAGAACTCTTTTATTCTTAGGAAATATACCTTTGTATCTCTGGTCTGACCGCTACCTATTTGATCAACAGGATTCCCACTTCTGTTCTTAAAGGAAAAAGTCCTTATGAGATGGTGTATCAATCCAAACCAAATCTCTCCCATCTCAGAACTTTTGGGTCGGTCTGAAAAATGCATTCTGAAAAAAAGTCATACAAGTTATACAATATTGGAAGCGAAAATTTTGTGGTTTCAAGGGATGTCAAATTTTGTGAAAATGTCTTTCCATATAAGCCAACCTATAATGATCAAACTGATCCTTTAAATCAAAACCGTCAATAATTTTTTGATATAAGTACTGACAGTTTTGATCCTCATAAGGAAAATTCTAGTATGGTACATGAACCCAATGATGAAAGCCAAAATACTTTAGTTAGAGAACGTATAGACCATAGTGATCTCAGTCGTAATGAGTGGGAAGATCTTTTTGAAGACTACCATGCAACACCTACTGCAGGTGATGGCAATCAGTCTCAGAAATCTTCCACTTTTGATAAACAGGATGAATTGCTTGAGTCTAGTGCTACTCTACATGATAACGAGGGAGCTTCTGAGGGAAACCAAAATGACATTACCACGTCCCAACTTACTGTTGTTCGTAAATCCAGTAGAAATACTCATATGCCTGTAAAATACAATGATTTTGTTGTTCATAGTAAAGTCAAATTCGGGCTTGAAAAGGTTGTCAATTACTCTAAGCTATCCTTCTTTGATTTCTATTTCATTTCAAATTTAAACAAGGCTGTTGAACCAACCACTTATTGGGAAGCCATTAAACATCAACACTGGATAGATGCTATGAACCTTGAGATGGAAGCCTTACATAGAAATCACTCATGGGAATTGGTTGACTTACCTCATGACCGAAAACCTGTATGGTGTAAATGGATCTATAAAATAAAGTATAAATCCTCAGGTGAAATAGAGCGGTATAAAGCTCGTTTAGTTGCCAAAGGTTATAGTCAACGAGAAGGTCTTGATTTTGACGAGACCTTCTCTCCTTTTGTTAATATGGTTACTGTCCGTTGTTTGTTGAACCTGTCTGTTTTTAATGGTTGGCCAATCCATCAACTTGATATAAATCACGCTTTTTCGTATGGTGACTTAGAGGAGGATGTTTACATGACTCCTCCGCTGGGTTACTTTAATAAGAATGAGACCAAAGTGTGTAAACTTCTTAAATCTCTCTATGGTCTCAAACAAGCTCCCAGAAAATGGAATAAAAAATTTACATCTGTTTTATTAGCAAATGGGTTCTGTCAAAGCAAAAGTGATTATTCTCTGTTTATAAAGTGTACTCATTCTCACTTTATTGCCCTTTGTAACATCCTTAACGTTAAATTACTGTATTAGAGGTTTATTAGTTTAAAATTGTAATTTAAGTTGGATCATATTTTAATTAATTATAAAAGTCGGTTGTTTTATTCAAAAATTGATGATTTCAATTTATTAAGTTGATATAATTATTATTAAGTGTTGAAAGGATAAAATAAGGATTTAATCTTTATTTAATGGAGTTTAAGAATTGGGTTGCTATTTTAAAGGATTAAGAAATTAGAGAATTTCTAGTTTTAATTATTTAAGTATGATGATTTTTAAGTTATATTGATATTGATATCAGTATTTAAGAAAGTTAGAAAGTTGAGGGGTTAAATGTGTAAAAGGTTGGAAAAAGGAGAAATTAAAAGACATAAGTCTTTTAATTTATGTTCAAACATCTCTCTCTTCTCACTGCTCTCTCCTTCTCTCTAAAATAAAGAAAACATACGGTTCCTTCATTTCCAAATCAAGAATCAAAGAAAAACATCAAATTGAAGGCTGAAAATCGGGATTCAAGCTGTTTTGAAGGAACTATAAACCTTACAAGCATCGATTTAAGGTAAATATCTCTCATAATTTCGAATTTAAGGGTTTATGGTTCGGTTTTGGGTGAAAACCGAATCTGAGATTTGGTGTTAAAAATGTTGATGCATGTTGAAAATAATTGTGGGTTTGTGTAAATCTAGTAATAGAGAGGTTAGATATGAAGGTTCAAGTCTTAAATTAAGATTTAGATGTGATTTTGGGAGATTTACTGAATGTTCTGTGTGTGTCGCATGGGCATCGAAACAATAAAAATGGGTACCGAAACCATTATAGTTTCGGTATTACCCCTACCGAAACTTATATTTGTGTACCGAAACAAACAATATGTGGGTGAACCTATGTATAAGTACCGAGATGGAGGTTGAAGTACCGAAACCCACACATGATAATGAAACATATTGAGATGTACCGGAACTTCTAAGGTTTCGGTATAATGGAACCTACCGAGACCTCATACATACCGAGACTATATAAATATATGTATATGTACCGAAACTTGGATGGTTTCGGTAATAACCGAGAACCACCCAAAGCAACCGAAACTACATGAATTGGTAAAGCACATGTACCGAAATATTGTTTATATTCTTTTCTTTGTAATTGTATGCATGAAAACGTGTATGCATGGGGCAAAGTACAAATATATATATACAAATTAAGTATGTTTGTGGTGTAGGATGGAAATTGGAAACAACTAAAGTTGACCTACTAAATCCATATATATATGTGTGTGTGTGTATATATATATATATATATATATATATATATGTGTGTGTGTGTGTGTGTGTGTGTGTGTGTGTGTGTGTATATATATATATATGTATGTATATATATAAAATCATTTGGGTTGGAGTTTGATTTGTGAAAATAAAATGGAACCGGTCGAATATTCTTTAATTCAGAAATATTAAGATAAATTCTGAACATTTCGGCAATCTCAGAAATTTAAGGTTAAGGTTTAAATTTTCGGATTTCAATTCCGAGGGATTTACACTATAAGTTGAGAAACTTGATGGAACTTATTGATAAGTTATTGAAGGGATAAATTGAGAACAATTAAACCATCAAGTAAGAGGATTTAAATATGAATTTCGGGTGTTGTTTCCGAATGTTGTATTAGTTTTATTGGTACAAATTGATGCTCATTTAGGTAAGAACATGTTTATAATATGTTTTCCATATGGAAATGTGACAGGTCCCTTGTGGTGTTGTTTAACCCACAGTGGGGTACTTTGTGAGTCCGGTTGAAATTCCAGGGAGAAATAAGATAAGTTGAAGTTTATTTACGCACCCACTGTGAGTACATATGATTTCGCATGTTTATATCTGCTTTATGTTAGCTATTGCCTGCTGAGACATGTTGCTTCATTTATCGTTTGGAATTCTACTAACTTGCGTGGATTTAGATGCACATTCATACTTGTTGCATGTCCGTTCGTTTGTTCTGCATCTAACGATGGACCGGCGGGTCGCATCTGTTACTCCGATGTTACTGCGCTATATGACCCGGAGCTGATCTCTCTGAGGTTCTGGTAGGCAGTATGTCATCCCCGATGTTATGTCTCAGATGGTTGGGTTTCATACCGAGCTTTGGGCTCGTAGGAGCGACGGCTCATGTGTGTCGTACTTTGTGTACGTGGAGAGTGCACGACGTGTGTCGTCGGTGCTACTCTTGTGGGCTTCATAAGGATTTATAAAATGCGTAAATCTGTGTATTCACTAAGCATTCGCTTATCCCTCAGTTGTTGACTTTTTACAGGAAAGGGGAAATCTGCTGCGGGACCTTCTAGCTAGATCAATATTTGTGAAGTCTTTGAAGAATATCTACTACTCAGCTTGGTAATTGGACAACAGGATTGTTTTTATAATATGTATTTTGGGATGATTGTAATGTTATTGAGTATGTAGAATTAGTATTAGAACCTTGTAGCACCGTATGCGGGACCTTCTAGCTAGATCAATATTTGTGAAGTCTTTGAAGAATATCTACTACTCAGCTTGGTAATTGGACAACAGGATTGTTTTTATAATATGTATTTTGGGATGATTGTAATGTTATTGAGTATGTAGAATTAGTATTAGAACCTTGTAGCACCGTAGGGTGTTCAAAACAGTTGTATGACTTTATTTTATGTATCTTAATTGCTTCCGCACTTTAATTAAGCTTTCAGATCATTATGTAATTGCATGTTGGTGATTAATCCTGGGTGTTATGTAATTGTGGTTAACGTGGCAAGGGTGTCACACCCTTCTTGTTTATGTTGATGATATAGTTGTCACTGGAAATGATCCTAGCAAAATTTTTGAGTTTAAACAATTTTTAAATATAAAGTTTCAAGTAAAGGATCTGGGTTTGTTAAAAAAAATTTTGGGAATTGAAATTCTGGATATCCCTACTAGGGTATGTATGACCCAGAGGAAGTATTGTTTGGATCTTCTTTCTGAATTTGGTATGCTTGCTTGTAAACCCACCCAAAACCCACTGGATCCTAGTACCTTTGTGAGCTCTAAAGGCTATGAAAGTTCTTCTGATTTGATTCTTGAATATATTACTGAGTATCAGAAATTAATTGGCAAGCTTATCTATTTGACATTAACAAGGCATGATATAACCTATACCGTCCATGTTTTTCAGTTCATGCATCAACCTCGTCAGTCACATCTAAAATGTGCTCTCCGATTACTTAAATATTTAAAACGTGAACCTGGTTTGGGAGTTCATATTGCTGTTAGTAAAGTGACTAAACATTGTTTGTCTGTGTTTGTTGATGCTGATTGGGCTAAGGCTGTTATGTTACGAAAATCTGTCATTGGATTTTGTGTTTTTTTAAATGGTAATCTAAGTAAGAAACAACCAACTGTGTCTCGGTCTTCTGCCGAGGCAGAATATCGAGCTCTTGCTTACAACTGAGGTCTCATGGCTTCTCAAAGTCTTGCAAGATTTGCAATTTTCTGTTGAACTTCCTGTCCGTATCCATTTGGACAGTCGTGCTGCAATCTTAATTGCATCAAATCCTGTATTTCATGATTGTACTAAGCACTTTGAGTTAGACTTGTATTTTGTAAGGGAAAAAATTGCTGCAGGTATTATCAAAAGAGTTTAAAGTTGAATCTTTAGATAATGCTGCTGATGTTTTTACCAAAGGCCTTACTGTTGCCTCTCATGATCGTTTATGTGGTAAACTAAATTTGTTAAATCATTTCCACAATTAACTTGTAGGGGGTGTTAAAAAGGGTGTTGTTGTTGGGTTTTTTGGTCAAGTTAATTGTGTAATTAATATTGGGCCTTGTAGTTTTGGGCTATTGCTTTGGCTCTGTTGCAGTTATGGGCTGTTGCTTTTGCGTCGGTTCAGATGGTTGACCCATTAAATGGGTTTGCCCTTCGTGGCTTTATAAGTGCCTGGAGCTGTGAGATAAAAAACAGAAATTATTAGTTCTTATCATCTCTTCTTTTTCTTCTCAGTTTTCAGAATCCTCGAGAGATTGTTGTATGTTGTTGAGTTTGTTAAAGAGAGATGAAGTCTCAGAGTGTCATTGTAGAAAGGTTTTGTTTGTAAGTAATAGGGTGGCATAAAGCCGGTTGTTATTAGGGTTTGTGGTTAATAAAGTTTTGGTTGAAAATCTCTCGAGTTTGGTTGCGTTTTCAAGCACGTCTGCTATTGCCATTTCAATAACACGTCACTTATCACTCTTCATCGATAAACAACTTTAAAAAAAAATCGTAGCAGATCCATAAATTTATGAATCCATTTCTTCAATTTTGAATAAAATCAAATACGTACCAGTTTAGTGTGTGGATTAGCAGAGGCAGAGCGATAGACTTTTAGAGCAGCAAATCGGAGTTTGGAGAAAGATGAACTCATTGAACACTAATTTCATCAACGATATGCAACAATATTTCTTCTATTCTTTCTGGGTTATCATATGTAGTTTGGGGAGGAAGACAATGAGAGGGAAGACGAAAAGGAAGAGAAGACAACGAAAGGTTTCTAACAGGGAAGACAATGTGAAAGGAAAAGCATGCGTGCTGGAGTGATATAATAGAGAAGGTTGGGAAGTGGAAAGGCTATGATGATGATTTCTCTTCCCAACAAAAACCCACAATGTATGCAAGTTGCAAATTGAGTTTAAATGCATGCATAAGAATTTGGTACTATAACCTTTAGAGGTGGTACCTCTTAAAATTCAGCTTCATGCATAATGACTTGTACCTTATGCAGAAATTATTGTTTTCAAGACTCTTCATGTAAATGCTTTATTAGATAGTATAGATATATAATTTTAGTTTTATGATTTTTTTATTTTTATTTTTATTTCATATTATAGTTTCGTAAATGTTTGTATTTTTATATTTTTAGTTTCGTAATTGTTGTTTCGTTCGTACAGATTCGTATTTTACGTTCGTAATTGTTGTTTCATTTGTCATTTCAGTTTCGTAATTTAAATATTTTAGTTTTGATTGTTTTATTAATATTTTAGTTTCGTATTTTACGTTCATAATTTAATTTTTTTATTTTACATTCGTAATTTTAATTGTGTAGTTTTTAATTTTAGTTATGTAATAGTTTTAAATATTTATAAACTTAAGTATTTTATCTTTATTTGTTTTGTTAAGACTTCATTGCTGAAAATACCAACAACTTTTTGCATTTTTACCGATTATACCAACATTATTTATTTTTTATCATTAATAGCATCAACTTTTGTTTTTATTACCGGTTATACCAACCAGTTTGTTAACCCAATGAGCCGGTAACAATTTAAATGACATGGCATAATTAGCTAATTTGGATGCCAAGTTGGATGCCAAGTCAGTATAACCATGTATTAGTATTTAACAGAGGCTAAACAAAAATCTCGTTTATTTTGAGCGGCAGAAGACGAGAAGACGCGAAGAACACCAACGATTAGGGTTTCGATTTCGTATGTGTGTGGAAAATCAGGTTCGTTTACACATGATTGATACAAAAGAACTTGTTTTCTGTTCTTTTTGCTCAAAACCTAGGTTTTCTTTTCTCAAACCCGATTGTGCATCATGAATGAATGTTATCATGGAATTCAACTGATTCTTAGTATGGCTTCGTTTTCATGTGGAAAAAAGTGTGTTACGATGGATGTCAACTATGAAGGAATGTTTATGAAGCATCCACTACAATATGCTGGTGGAATTTTCAAAAGAATCCGTGTTGACCTTAAGGACTTTGACTTCGATGAAATGCACCAATTTCTTGAGGAGGTAACTGGAAATGTGTTTGAGTCGATATATTATTGTCTTCCTGAAAAGGATATGCTTAATGGTTTGAGGGTTTTGAAAGATGATAATGATTTACAAGCCTTTATTAATGATGTTGTGGATAGTGATAAGATCATTAAAGTGTACTTAGAAGTATTTGGCACTGATCTAACAGAGTTCATTATAGATGAAGAAAATCAAAATAGGGAAAATAGGGATGATAAATACCCTGAATTTGATAGGGAAGATGAGGCTGAATTAGATAGGGAAGTCAACGATGAATTTCAGTTCGAGACTGAATTAAATAGGGAAGATGAGGCTGAAATAGACGGGGAAGAACTTAAAGTTCTGATGATGAAGCAAAGTCTGTGGAGGATAGTTCTAATGATGAGACAAAGAGTGTGGATGGTAAATCTAATGATGAATCTGAAGCATCAATAGATCACTTGTCAGAAGGAGAGGATGAAATCAGTGAGTTTAGGAAGAAGAAGTATGTGGATGTAACCCCATCTTTTGATACAGGTAGAAGGGTGGATACAACGGATGTGGTTGAGGAACATGAAGCATTTTTAAATGAACTTCATGGTTATTTGAAAGGAAAATCACAGGATGTTGTTTTGGTACAAACTGATGAGTCAGGTGAGGAAGATGAGGATCCGAAAAGAGGTCCTAGGCATAATCCTAGGGTTCATTGGAAGTTAATGAAACCAGTGCACAGAGAAAGATATGAAAGTCCTAAACAACTCAAGGATTGTCTTATTTACTATGCTTTAGCAAATGGATATGAGATAAACTTTGATAAAAATGACCATAGGACTCTTTTGGCTTGGTGTGGTAAACCTGACAAAGAGGGAAAGAGGCATTGTCCATGGAGGTTGTGGGCAACAAAAATGAGGACTGAAGATTCATTTCAAGTAAAGACCCTTAAGGATGAACATAGGTGTTCAAAAAATTCAGGAGGTGTCCATTAGTGACTTCAAGGTGGGTTGGAGATAAAATCAAACAAAACCCAAAGATGAAGTTGAAAGACATACAAGCCGCTTTTTGAAGAAATATAACTGCAATATCACATTAAATCAGTGTACCAGGGCTAGGATATATGATAAGAATGAGGCTGAACAAGGAATGAATGTGCATTATGCAAAGTTAAGGGACTACGCTGAAGAGATATTTCGGACAAATCCAGGCAGCACAGTTAAACTTTGTGCTGAAGAAAATCCAGATGGGAAAGTTACTTCCAATCATATTATGTTTGTTTTAAAGGTCTGAAAGATGGGTGGAGTAATGGTTATAGAAGGGTTCTTGGGCTTGATGGCAGTTTCTTAAAGGGAATATGTAAGGGTGAGTTACTTTCAGCTGTAGGGAGGGATGGTAAAAATCAAATATATCCAGTGGCATGGGCTGTTGTTAGTGTTGAGAACAAAGAAAACTGGACATGGTTTGTGGACCTACTAAAAGATGATCTTGACCTCAATGATGGTGCTGGATTGACATTAATATCATACCAACATAACGTATAAACCATTTTAAATGATAATTTGTACATATACAATACACATACATACTGACTTTTACATACATATGTTTATTTCAGGGTATTATTGAGGCTGTGAAGGATGTGTACCATATGCTGAGCACAGACAGTGTGCCAGACATATTTATGCAAATTTCAGTACAGGTAACATATTTATGTTTTCAAGTCAGTGTATTTATGTTTTCAAGTCAGTGTGGCAGTATGTACATTTACATATTTATGTTTTCAAGTCAGTGTGGCAGTATGCAAATTTACATATTTATGTTTTCAAGTCAGTGTGGCAGTATGTACATTTACATATTTATGTTTTCAAGTCAGTGTGGCAGTATGCTTTTAACATTTACATTTACATTTACAAATAGCAATTCATGCTTTATGTAAATGACAAGTGTCCATTAGGTGCTTGTGCTTATGGGGTTTTTTGGTAACTGAAACAGTGCAGTACTTGTCTACACAATAGGGCTGCTTCTATGTTTTTTGTAGATTGAATCCGTCCAGAAACAATATATTGATCAAGGGCTTATGGGGTATACCCCTTTTTGAATGTATGCGCATACATGTATGTATGCCCAGTTCACAACATCTTCCATTGCAAAAGTAGTGCTTCAACAACTTACATGTATAAGACATTCCATACATAAACATATACATTGCAGGTTTTATGGAACAAGAAACCAAATCCATAAACATAACAACTTATATTGAACCAAATCAATAAACATAACATGTTATATATAACAAAATCCATTGCAAAACCATAAACAGGTACATAATAGGTTGTTATAACCAAACCCATTACACAAACACAACATATGTCAAAGTGATTGCAATGGTTGTTAAAATCACTAAACACCACTTATGGAACTTCATCTGAGCCTTGTTGCACTTCATTTCATCCTCCAATTGCTTGAACTTTGCAATCAACATTAACATGTACTCTTCATCTTTTTCCAAGTATTTTGAAGTTGCTGCATCACCTTCATCTTTAGTCATTCCATTGCTTACATAAAGCTGAAACATTGACTCCTTATACCATTCATTTGGTAACCTTGGATCAATCCATTCAAAGAATCCACACTGCTCACCTTCTAGAGCAACACCAAAATCTTGTATTCGGATTCTTCTTAGTCCATGACGTCTTCAAAATTGATGCTTTTTTACAGTAACATGGAGGACAATCCGATTCCAACCCTAATTTCTGCTGCCTTCGATTGAATGTAGAAGATGAAGACATTTGGGCGGCGCATCTGCTTTGCTTTGCACACGATGGCGATGGAAAGAAGAAGAGTAGAAAAAGAATATATTATTTGACCTAATATTATCTAATTTTATTTATTTAAGGGGTTAAGTGCTGACATGTACAAACACTTGGCACTTCAGTTAAATGAAACTGACATCTCATCACTTTAATAGGTTAACAGGTAATTGTTTGGTATAATCGATAATAAAAACAAAAGTTGATGCTATTAATGATAAAAAATAAATAATGTTGGTATAATCGGTAAAAATGCAAAAAGTTGTTGGTATTTTCAACATATAACCCTTTTGTTAATTAAAATGAATTTATTTTTAAAAAAATTAAGAAAGGTGGAAATGTTTAGAAATGTGAGTATTTCAAGTTAGAAAGGTGGGGAAAAGTGGAGAAAGAAAACCTGGTATGACGCTGAGGTGTACAGAAAGATGGATTTGGGAAAGGTGGGTAAACCCACCACTCTTAGGTCAACTGGTCAAACACTCAAACGCTCAATCTCTTTCAATCGAAATCGATGAAATCGATCAAAGTACTGTTTGATTAAGGATTCAAACACTCTCTGCTCATTAGATCAAAGCACCGAGCTATTTGAGATCAAATTCGGTCTACAGAAGTACAAAAAGACCCATCGTCGATTGTCTGTGAAGAACAGAAGGGACATCGTTGGTCTATCACTCGCTCAATGTGTTTCGATTGACGCTTCTCTCGCGCTTTCAACCTTTTATTTCATTGTAAGTGGCACTCAACTTTCACCCTTTCAGTCTCTCTACCTTGGTTATTTAATTGGGTTTTTGTTTAATCGTTTTTTTGTTTATACACGAAATTACGAAGAAAGCTAAACTATGCTGTAATTAATTGATTGCCACCATTTTTGTTTTCGAGGGAGCTCTAGTTTGATAACATGAGTGCTGAGGATGTGATTTTTTTCATCGTTGTGCAGAGTGGTCATTTTTTAGTTTATTTATGAGTGATATTGGTAGTGTAATTACAAAGTGATTGTTGTAAAGATAATAGAACTGGTATTTTTTTAAAGATAAGTGAGAGATTTGTATAAGTAGTTTGCTGCAATATAACCAACAGATTGTGTTATTGTATATGATGATGTATATAAATTCCCATGCAATTTGGTGTTGGACAGATGAGCAATTTCATTAAATTGCATGAAGGCAAACGATAAAATTGTAGAGGCTAATTTGTTTCCATATAGCATATAAACTGAAGCTACTATTGAGGTCCGTCCAACACAAGAACATGTAAACGATGACAGTTGACACTATGACATTTCCCTCTCCCCAAATCATAAAGGAAAGCACCGGTTTGGATACACATTTGGTCATGGAAATGAACTTTTAATCGGAAAAAAAGGCATAAAATACCTCAAGTTACTGATAGATTAATCATGATTGTTAGGTTGATTATGTAATTTAGATTAGTTATTGTATCAATTTTTTAATTATTGAAAGTATAAGGACTAGAATAGTCATTAGACAAAACGAAAGGGCGTGTCTCTTCACGAATAGACACAACTATTTGAAAAGGTTTTCATGAAAGGTTGCGTCTTTTCATCGCACCTCTTAGTCGTTTATAAATAGGAACCTTAATCAAAATTTGTAAAGTGTGAATTTAATGTTTATGTTAATAAAGATCAAGTTTTGATTATTCGATCCTGTGCAATTATTTCGTTATCAAATAGATCCCCTTTCCCAACATTTGGTATCAAAGACTACAATTTCAATCAAACCAGAAATCATCATTTACCATTACCGATTATTAGCAAACCACGAATTACACCAGAAGGTGATGATTCAGGGAAGAATCATCATCGATACTCAGGAGGAGGCCGAACAGAAAGTTCAACTTTCGACCGGCACCGATTCATCATCATTTTCAGAATAGAAATGCCAAATCCAGTAAAGATATACCAAGGAGAAAACCCCACATAGAATCGACCAACAATTTTTCAAATTCAGAAAAGCAGAAAAACCCCTATCACAATTCCATATAGTAAACCCTATAAATTCATAGTTTCATATTGAATCGAAGGCAACAAGAATTAGAAAGATAGAACCTGATTCCACAAGGCACCGCCGTAGAAGAATTTCCACAGGAAAGTGCCACCACCGTAGGAGAAACCCACGGATAGTCACAAACCGTCGCCATACACACAACCACCGCAGAACCACCATCGCAACCGTCACACAAAACCCATAATCAGTAGGCACCGATTTGGAGTAGGCAACAGAAAGGGATTGTTAGGTTTCGCAAACCAAATCCAACGACTATTCATAGGCAACAATTAGGGTTCTTTGTGATTTGCCCCAAATCAGAATCATTTTACCAATCCCAACAGATCCGAAAAACCATAGCCACTGATTCAAAATAACCGACGGCTATAGAAGAAGAATTACATCGATTCAAACCAAGGGTTGCAACGATTCATCAGAACAACGGTTTTAAAAGGGAGGCGTCGATTCACAAAAATGGAAAATACACACCGGTTGACAGGAAGCCACCGCTTCACAAGAAGCAGTGAAGAGAGAAGAGAGGGTCCAGAGAAAGAGGAGCCCAACCCATACGGATTGCATTCAGATCCTGAACCGGATCCAATCAAATTAACCAGCCCAAATCTATAAGGTTAGGTATTCATAATACCTTATCTTAATTTTATTATTAGAAAATAAAATTAGATAAAAAAAACCTTAGTTTTATTTTTATTATAACGTAACTTATAATAAAATTAGGTTTCAAAGTAAATTATAATGTAACTTATAATTTATTATTGGTTTTAAAATTTTATAACATAATTTATAAAGTTTTAAAATAGTGATACTTATAAAATTTGACGCGCGAAGTATTACTACTCTTTGATATAAATTGTAACTTTAAAAATGTATAGTTTTTCTTGAAAATTTAATTCTGTCATTTAATCTTAATTAGTGACAAAATTCTATTTTTAGTTCATTTTTATAATAGGCCAATTATAATTTTGAATCAAATAGAAAAACAGGTAAAGAGTCGAATAAATTTTAGACTTAAGGAATAAGCCTAAAATTGAAACCAGAAAATTTAGACTTAAAAGCCTAAATTATTGTGTAGAAAGAATTTTATAATAAAATTTATAAGATTCCATAGAAGAAAGAAATTTAGACATGGATGACAAATCAGGAAAAGAAAACACTAGAAATAATATAAAGGAGATAGGAATAGTATCTCACTTTACCTGTCCTATGTTAAAGACAACAAATTACACCATGTGGGCAATTAGAATGCAAGCAATTTTAGAAGCTAATGACTTGTGGGAAATGATTGAACCACAAGAAACAACTCAAGAAGATGCTAAGAAAGATAAAACGACAATCGCCTACATTTATCAAGCACTTCCAAAAGATCAGTTGTTACTTATTTCAAAGTTTAAGACCGCAAAAGAAGTATGGGATACTTTAAAGACAAGACACATAGGAGTAGAACGTGTTCAAAAAGCTAGGTTACAAACACTCAAAACAGAATTTGAGATGTTATATATGAAAGAAAATGAGACAGTAGACTCTTTCATCATCAAGATGACTAGTCTTACTAATAAGGCAACTAGCCTAGGGTTAACATATGAAGACCCTGTACTCGTTAGAAAATTATTGAACGTTGTACCAGACAAGTTTCTACACATAGTTTCATCTATAGAACAATACTCAGATCTAGACACAATGAAATTAGATGAAGGTGTTGGCAGACTAAAAACTTTTGAAGAGAGACCGAAACTCAAAAGAGATAAGCATGTTGATAGTCAAGAGAGCTTGATGTTCACACAACATGTAGGAAGAGGTCAACACTTTAGAGGACGTGGTAGAAATAGATTTAACCACTCACGAGGTCGAGGTAGTAATAGATTCAGATCAGAAAGAAAGAATCATGAACCCTCACAAAATAATTTCAAGAAAGAACATAATAGCAACACAAAGAAATTTAATCCTGACATGAGTAGAGTTCAATGCTGTAAATGTAAGAAGAATGGACATTATGCATCCAAATGTCCACAGATAGGTCAAAGCTCAGAATAATCACACCTGATAGAAGAAGACCTAGAACCAACATTGCTTATGGCAACCTTAGAAGAACACCAACAAGTTTTATTAAATGAAGATAACTTAGAGCCAAGAAGGTTACCTATAAACAATGAAGATACATGGTTCTTAGATAATGGAGCTAGTAACCATATACAGGAATTAAGAATCATTTCAAAGAACTTAATAATATGATTACTGGAAAAGTACGATTCGGAGATGGGTCGTACATAGAGATCAAAGGGAAAGGATCTATACTTTTAGAATGTAAGAATATGGAACAACGTATAATATCACAAGTATATTATATACCAAACCTTACTAGCAATATATGAGTTTAGGACATCTCACAGAAAACGGATGCAGAGTAGTAATGGAAGGAAACTTACCACACTTATACGATTCAAGTAATAAAATACTCCTAAGAGTAAAAAGATCAAAGAATCGTTTATATAAAGCAGACCTAAGACTAGGAAAGCCTGTGTGCCTATTAAGCAACTTGCAAGATGAAGCATGGCTTTGGCATGCAAGATTAGGCCACTTGAACTTTAACTCTCTAAAGTAAATGGCATCAAAGAACTTAGTTCAAGGAATACCCAATATTAAGAATAATACAAGTATATGTGATATATGCTTAAAAGGAAAACATATTAGAACCTCATTTCCACAACAAACCCTGGTAAGATCAGAGATACCATTAGAGTTGTGAAGACCACCCCTTTCCGGGGCGGTAGTCACGAGTCTAGGTCCCACATCATCCAATACGATATCAATCATACTAAGATAGGGTAATTAATTGCGGAATTAAAAATTTCATGTACATACAGATTAGGATTTAAGTTACATATTTCAAAATAAAGTTATGAAAAGGGTAACATCTAATTTAGTCATAACATCATACATTACATCAAGTCTACCCAGAACCACCACATTTGTTGTCTTCCAATCAGTACCAGAAAGTTTGTTGAGTAGTGGTCTAAGAAAGCTTCAAAACTTGGATCTTGAATGACCTAAGTACTAGGTCCTGCAGGTGATTTTCCTTTGGCTTTTCCTGTAAAATATTAATGCAACATCTGTAAGCAAAGCTTAGTGAGTTTATAGATTTTCAATATTAACATGCGTGTCAAGCGGATCATCAGTCTAAGCGTGATATGTCTTGGCTGCCGCTACAGCCCTCATGATTGAGATATAGAATCATAGAATCGGATGATGTTCAGGCCACACTCACGCTTAAATCGTGGGGATCAGCCACATACTGGGCTAGCTACCAGTAAGTCAATATGGCGGAACATCGGAGGTCATTACCAAGTTCATAAGAACTGGTGAAATAGCCAAGTCTAGAACAATAGACCATCAGGGCTAGTCAAGCTGAATCAATATATATGTCAAATGTCTGATCAATAGTGAAAGCTTATGTCATAGAAGTCATGATAGCAATAAATCGTAAGCAATGTCTGATGAAGTCTCAAATGCAATATGAAATGATAATCAAATAGCTATCATGATCCTCTGGGCAACACCCAACCTTGGTGTGCACAGGTCTCAATCTAGCTGATAAATGAATGTCAATAAATCTAACAGCAGCAATATATCTCAACCGGAATCTATGCATGTTCAATCTGAATATCTATAACTCACAGGTCTGGGTCTTTATCAAACAAATATTAAAATCTGACACCTGAGTTATCTCAGGATTTTATCTTTGTCAATCTGTTCTGTCAAATCAAGTCTTTAAATCTTTATGTTCAGAATTTCACTGAACCTGTCCAGAATTATATCATATAAATCTCATGTCAATATCATCATTATTATCATGGAATTTCATCATCTTTTGGTCATTAAAATCTTTAATTCTATCTGATTCTGATATCTGATAACTTGTCTTATCAATGCCATCATCTTTTATCTTTTAATCTTTATAATCTTGAATTTCATCTGATTCTGATAACTTATTTATTCTCAAATCATTCTCTGTCTCAATATTTCTCAAAATTCCCCTATTTATATATTTAACAATATATATATAATCATTCATTTAATTAAATTATCAAAATACATAAAATTGGGTTTCGGGTCATCAACTTAGGATCCACCCGGATTCGGGTATCCGGATTCGGATTCATCCGAAATGGTCATCCGGATTCGATCCTAGACATCCTAATTGAGCATAGTCCGAATTAGAATCAAAACCGAAATGGCACCGAATTTGGATCTTTCAAGATCCGAAATATTAAGATCCGAATTTTAGAGTCCGAACTTATGATCCGAAAAGCATCCGAAATTGTCCAATCATCCGAATTCGGGTTCACCGAATTCGGATCCTAACTTCAAAATTCCCAGAATTTGTTCGTCATGTTCTTCATATATCTTCATACAGATTTTTATTAATTTTCACTGAACATATTTAAAATTGACATGCAATGTTTTATAAAGTTGTATTAACATTATTTGAGTATTTTTATATGATTTCTTTGGTCAAAAACATCTTAATTTAATCAAGATCATGCAAAAATATGAAATTTTGTCAAGAACACCATTTTTGGTAAAAGTCCGATTTGTACTAAATTTGGATGATCCATCCTCTGATTTTTGTTTCTATGAGTTCTATTTACTTAAATTCATCATAATCTACTAGAAATCTAGGCATGCAACAACAATTCCATAATTTTAATCTCTTGGTTTCGGTTTCTCACTAAACCGAACCAAACATTATAAGAATCAAAATTAAAAGTGAATTTTACCTCAAATTCTTTGTAGATTGTTGTTGATCTTTGATTCTTGTAACTCCTTCTTGTATTAAATCCTCAATTACTTGCAATTATAATGAATTTCTTGTGAATTGGTTGAGATGGCCGAGAGGTTAGAGTGAGATTAGTGAGAGAGAGAGAGAGTAATTTTTCATTAATGATCATAAATGATCATTATCTTGGTTTTTATATATATCAAATGTTGTTATTTAAATTTAACCCACTAAACTTTTGTATTTTACATATCTTTTATTTTAATCATCATTAATAATTAAAATCATAAATATATTTTACTTAATATTTTCATATTCAAAATAATTAATGTAATAAAATTACATTATTTTCTCAAAGTACAAGGATTATAACTGGATCAAAAGCTGGGTTGTTACAAAATGGGCTCCACCACGCACAAACTTCGTCCCCGAAGTTAGCTACGTTCGAACAGACTGGGATATGTTGCTTTCATAACATCTCTGGATTCCCAAGACTGATGCGAACCTTTGTGGTGTTTCCACTGGACGAGCACCATCTGTATCTCTTTGTTTCTAAGCTTCTTGGTCTTTGAGTCCAGAATGCGTTCTGGCTCTTCAACCACTCTAAGCTTCTCATCAATCTGCAAGTTAACGTGTGGTATTTGAACTTCTCTTTCATCGGCTAAGCTCTTTCTCAAGTGACTAACATGAAATACAGGATGTATTCCAGCTAAGTCAGCTGGTAGTTCAAGACGATAAGATTGGTTTCCAATCTTTTCCACAATCTTGAACGGACCGATAAATCTTGGAGCTAGCTTGTTTCTTTTAATGAACCGAACCACATTCTTCATTGGAGATACTTTCAGCATCACCCAATCGTTAACCGCAAAGCTTATTGATCTATGCCGATTGTCGTAATATGACTTCTGCCTGCTTTGAGCTTCAAGAATATTTCTTCTAACAAGTTGAATCTTCTCGTGAGTCAACTGTAGAAGGGCAGGACCCGCTATTGGCGATTCGCCTGTTTCACGCCAACAGGTAGGAGTTCTGCACTTCCTTCCGTACAAAGCTTCAAAAGGAGCCATCTTGATCGTTGAATGATAACTGTTGTTGTAAGAGAATTCGACCAATGGCAAGTGGTCATCCCAGTTACCACCTAGATCAAGAATGCAGGCACGAAGCATATCTTCCAGGGTTATGATAGTACGCTCACTCTGGCCATCGGCATTAAGATGATAAGCAGTACTCATAGAAATCCTAGTACCCATCCCTTCTTGCAGTGCTTGCCAGAATCTCGAAGTGAAACGACTATCACGATCTGATACGATAGACTTTGGCACACCGTGACGAGAAATTATTTCAGTGATGTACATCTGTGCCAATCTATCGAGGGAATATGTTTCTTTCATCGGTATGAAATGAGCTGACTTCGTTAATCGATCCACGACTACCCAGATGGAGTCGTGCTGTCTTTTGGTTTTCGGCAGTTTTGTGACGAAGTCCATTGTTATATGCTCCCACTTCCACTCAGGAACTGGCAGTGGTTGCATATCCCCGAAGGGTTTCTGGTGTTCTGCCTTTACCATCTGACAAATTCTGCAGCTTTCAACATATAGACCGATGTCTTTCTTCATTCCTGGCCACCAGTAATCAGCTTTCAGATCAAAGTACATCTTTGAGCTGCCAGGATGAACAGATAATTTGGACTTGTGAGCTTCAGATAGAAGAGTGCTGCGAATTGAACCATACTTAGGAACCCAGATTCGGTTTCCCTTGAGACAATGAAGTCCCAAATGATTCAGAGTTAAAAATTGTAATTGCCCTTTAAGATTTTCAGAATCAATATTCTCTTCTTTCAGTGCTTCAGCTTGAGCAACTCGAATGTCTTCAATAAGATCAGAAGAGAATACTACAGGAGTTAGGGCATAGCAGCACTTTTCTGGATAGACTTTCCTACTCAAAGCATCCGCGACAACATTAGCTTTGTCGGGATGATATAGGATCTCGCAATCATAGTCCTTGATAAGCTCCAAGGACCGTCGCTGTTTCATGTTCAGATCCTTTTGAGTGAAAAGATGTTTGAGACTCTTGTGATCAGTGTAGAGCTGACACCGAGTCCCATAAAGATAATGCTGCCAGATTTTCAGAGCAAAGGTGACGGCAGCCAACTCAAGATCATGAGTTGGTGCACTTTTCTCGTAATCCTTTAATTGCCTTGAAGCGTAGGCAATAACCTTTCCTCTTTGCATGAGAACACATCCTAAGCTAGTACCAGATGCATCGCTATAGACAACGAAATCATCATTGCCTTCTGGTAAGGCTAGGATTGGTGCTTGAATTAGCTTCTGTTTCAGAATGTCAAATGCCTCTTGTTGTTTATCGGACCAAACGAAAGGAGTATTCTTTCGTGTTAGCATCGTTAGAGGTACAGCAATCTTTGAGAAATCCTTTATGAATCGCTGATAATAACCGGCCAATCCAAGGAAACTTCGGATTTCTGAGGCATTACGAGGTGTTTGCCATTTTTGAACGGCCTCGACTTTAGAAGGATCAACAGAAATCCCTTCGCCAGAAACAACATGGCCAAGGAACTGAATCTATAAGAATCAAAGTAGAAATTCAAGTTCTGTTATAAATCAAAGAATACTTAGGTAATAGCTCAAGACATATATAATAGAAATTATACCTGTCTGAGCCAAGATTCGCACTTAGAGAATTTTGCGTAGAGTCTTTCTTTTCTTAATAACTCTAGCAATTGCCGCAGATGAATAGAATGATCAGCCTCCGTTTTGGAGTAAATCAGAATATCGTCTATGAATACGATAACTGATTTATCCAACATAGGTCTGCACACACGATTCATGAGATCCATGAACGCCGCTGGTGCATTTGTCAAACCAAACGGCATCACGAGAAATTCGTAATGACCGTATCTTGTACGGAAGGCTGTCTTTGGAACATCCTCTTCTTTAACTTTCAACTGATGATATCCAGAACGAAGATCTATTTTCGAAAAGTTGCTGGCTCCTTGTAGCTGATCAAACAGATCATCGATCCTGCGTAGAGGGTATTTATTCTTTATGGTAACCTTGTTCAACTCGCGGTAGTCGATGCACATACGGAAGGTTCCGTCTTTCTTTTTAACAAATAGAACAGGTGCACCCCACGGAGAAGAACTCGGTCGGATAAACCCCTTCTCTAACAATTCTTGCAGTTGCTTTGACATTTCCTGCATTTCTGCAGGTGCAAGCCTGTAAGGAGCTTTTGCAATAGGAGCCGCACCAGGAACCAAGTCAATACTGAACTCGACTTGACGTTCTGGTGGCACTCCAGAAATATCATCAGGAAAGACGTCTGGGAACTCGCAGACAATCGGAATATCAGACAGAGATTTCTTTTCAGAGTTGGATTCAGATAGAGCATAGCACAGATAGGATTCATGACCCTTAGATACATATTTATGAGCTTTCTCTATAGAAATAAAGCAGTGAGCACCTTTACGCTTCTCGCCCTTGATCTCCAATACTCGGCCGTCTGAAGACTTGATTCTGATGATTCGTCGATTGCAGATGATTGTAGCCTCGTTATTTGTTAGCCAGTCCATGCCAATGATGACGTCAAATTCTTTCAACGGAATCGGAATAAGGTCGAGGTTGAATACGATGTTGTCAACAAGTAGTGTGCAATTACGGTAAACGGAATCAGCAATAACAAAATTGTTACTAGCTGTCTCAATGTCTAGTATCACGGAAAGCTTTGATGGAGACTTATGTGATCTTTGTGCAAAAGATGTTGATATAAAAGAACGACTTGCGCCGGAATCAAATAGTACTCGAGCAGGAATAGAGTTAAGCAAGAACATACCGGTAACTACGTCAGGTGTTTCTTTTGCTTCCTCGGCTGTTATTTGAAAAGCTCGAGTCTTTGCAGTCGGCGTTGCAGCAGAACTCTTAACTGTAGACCCTCCAGCTGATGACTGAGACTGATAACGTGATCTGCTGCGACGTTGATACATGAAGTGTCCCCTTTTTCCACATTTTGCGCATCCACGTCCCTGCTGTGGACATTCTTCACTACTGTGACCGATCATGTTGCACGCAAAGCAAGTAACATCATCTGGATTGCACAATCCCATGTGTGATCTTCTGCATCGCTTGCAGAATCGTGGTTCGTTCGTGAGGGAGTAAACTTGTGCTTTCTGCTGTGAACTATGCTGATGGGATTGCTGAGATTGCGACTTATTTGGCTTGAAAAATCTGCCAAATCTTTGTTTCTTCGGAGGAGACGGATTCATTGGGTTAGTCGTTGGAGCGTAAAGTTGATCACCATACTCTAAGTATCCTCGCTCGATCTGTCTAGCTGCTTCTACCATTTCCAAATAACTCTTGTATTTAATAGCGCTCATCGGATGCCGGTATCTAGGATTGAGTCCTACACGGAATCTATTCATCTTTCTTTCTTCGGTAGCTACTTGGTATGAGGAGTAACCGCATAGTCGTGAAAACTCGTGTTCGTATTCGTCAACTGTCTTCGTTCCCTGAGTCCGCTGCATCAGTTGTACTTCCATCTTATCTTGTTGGTCGATCGGGCAGTACTTCGCTTTGAACATATCAAGAAACTGGTTCCACTCTAGAGTCTGAATTATTTCTTCACCATAGATACTCCTCTGAGTTTTCCACCAGGCACGAGCAGCTCCAACAAATAGTGCAGACGCATAACTCACTTTCTTAGAATCTAAACAGTCAGAGATTCTAAAAATTTCTTTTGTATGACTGATCCAATCCATCGCCTGAATTGGATCCACTGTACCCTCAAAGTTCAGGGCACCGCTTGCCTTGAAATCTTTAAATTTGCAGCCTATTGGCTGAGCAGTTTGGGTTTCTGGATTAGAGTTATCAGAATCAGATTCATTAGTCTGGACTTGCTTTTCTTTTCTCTTATTTTTCTTTTCTTCACGTCTTTTAGCTTCAGCCTCATCTCTGGCCTGAAACTGTTCTTGCATTATTTTGTTTTGTTGTTCTAAGTGTTGGGCTAGAAGTTGTTGCATCATTTCAAACATTTGTTGTGGGTTCATGTTGCTGGGAATATCACCTGATCCTGACATCTTCTACTGAAAATTACAAGCATTTAACTATCAGTTTATAGACTTAGATCTATGTACCCTTTTTCCCATCCTAACAGTCTGTACATCCTATCTTAGTATGATTGATATCGTATTGCATGATGTGGGACCTAGACTCGTGACTACCGCCCCGGAAAGGGGAGGACCTCCCCTTACGGGGCAGTCCTCAGAGTCTAGGTCCCACATCATGCAATACGATATCAACCATACTAAGATAGGGTAATTATAACGCGGAAAATTAAATTACATGTACATACAGATTAGGATTTAAGTTAATATTCAGATTACATATTTCAAATTAAAGTTATAAAAGGGTAACATCTAATCTAGTCATAACATCATACATCACATCAAGTCTACCAGAACCACCACATTTGCTGTCTTCCAATCAGTACCAGAAAGTTTGTTGAGTAGTGGTCTAAGAAAGCTTCAGAACTTGGATCTTGAATGACCTAAATACTAGGTCCTGCAAGTGATTTTCCTTTGGCTTTTCCAGTAAAATATTAATGCAACATCTGTAAGAAAAGCTTAGTGAGTTTATAGATTTTCAATATCAACATGCGTGTCAAGCGGATCATTAGTCTTAGCGTGATATGTCTTGGCTGCCGCTACAGCCCTCATGATTGAGATATAGAATCATAGAATCGGATGATGTTCAGGCCACACTCACGCTTAAATCGTGGGGATCAGCCACATACTGGGCTAGCTACCAGTAAGTCAATATGGCGGAACATCGGAGGTCATTACCAAGTTCATAAGAACTGGTGAAATAGCCAAGTCTAGAACAATAGACCATCAGGGCTAGTCAAGCTGAATCAATATATATGTCAAATGTCTGATCAATAGTGAAAGCTTAAGTCATAGAAGTCATGATAGCAATAAATCGTAAGCAATGTCTGATGAAGTCTCAAATGCAATATGAAATGATAATCAAATGGCTATCATGATCCTCTGGGCAACACCCAACCTTGGTGTGCACAGGTCTCAATCTAGCTGATAAATGAATGTCAATAAATCTAACAGCAACAATATATCTCAACCGGAATCTATGCATGTTCAATCTGAATATCTATAACTCACAGGTCTGGGTCTTTATCAAACAGATATTAAAATCTGCCACCTGAGTTATCTCAGGATTTTATCTTTGTCAATCTGTTCTGTCAAATCAAGTCTTTAAATCTTTATGTTCAGAATTTCACTGAACCTGTCCAGAATTATATCATATAAATCTCATGTCAATATCATCATTATTATCATGGAATTTCATCATCAAAACCACCTAAATGATTGATACATATGTATTGCTTCAGTTTGAGACCAAGTATACTCACGTAATACTTGATTCACTCAAACTATGTGCTCTGATAACATCCTGTGAAGACCACCCCTTTCCGGGGCGGTAGTCATGAGTCTAGGTCCTACATCATGCAATACGATATCAATCATACTAAGATAGGGTAATTAATTGCGGAATTAAAAATTTCATGTACATACAGATTAGGATTTAAGTTACATATTTCAAAATAATTAATGTAATAAAATTACATTATTTTCTCAAAGTACAAGGATTATAACTGGATCAAAAGCTGGGTTGTTACAAGAGTTAGTCTATGGAGATTTATGTGGTCCTATATCACCACCTACACCATCAGGAAAGAGATATATATTTTTACTAGTAGATGACTACTCAAGATATATGTGGGAATATTTTCTAAGTTCAAAAGATGAAGCACTTGAATTCTTTAAGGAATTCAAATCAACGGTAGAAAATGAATATAGAACTAAGATGAAGATATTTAGAACAGATAGAGGAGGAGAATTCACTTCTGGTGATTTCCAAAAATATTGCAAAGATAATGGCATATTAAGGTAGTTAACTGCACCATACTCACCACAACAAAATGGAGTTGTTGAACGTAGAAATAGAAGTATACTTTCAACAACAAGATGTATGAGGAAATCAACAAACGTGCCCCAGAACTTCTGGGCAGAAGCAATTAGACACGCCATATATATCCTAAATTGTACACCTACTAAGTCTTTAGAAGATATTACTCCATATAAAGCTTTAAAGGGAAGGAAACCAGACCTAACTCACCATAGGATTTTTGGTTGCATAGCATATGCAAAAGTACATTCTTAACACTTAACTAAGTTAGATGATAGAAGCAAACAAATGATATACCTTGGAACAGAACCTGGATCAAAAGCATATCGTCGCTTATTTAATCCAGAAACAAAGAAGATTTGTGTAAGTAGAGATGTAAAGTTTAAAGAAGACGAAACATGGAATTGGGAGGAATACATAAAGGAATTTGATTTAAAAGAACCTGAGTGGAGTGATTTTACTATTGAGACCCGACAAATCATAGAACCAGAAATTCAACCAGAAAATATCTCTCACACTCAAAATGAAACAACCTCACCAATATCACATTCACCATAAACAAATAATGAAAATAAAACCCCTAAACAAACCAATATACCTATACATATCCCGGATACAGCATCATCTTCAGACTCAAGGATTGATCATGTACCTATAAGAGGATACAGATCTTTAAGTGACATATATGAACAGTTATTATTAGTTGAAGATGAAAATAGAAACTACAAGGAAGCAGCATTGGATAACAAATGGATTGAAGCTATGAAGGCAGAGATTGATTCTATCACCAAGAACAATACATGGAGGTTAATCACTTTACCTAGGAATCATACAGCAATAGGTTTAAAGTGGGTATTTAAGACAAATAGAAATGCCAATGGAGAAATAGTTAAACACAAGGCAAGATTAGTAGCAAAAGGATACATACACGAACATGGCATAGACTTTGTAGAACTCTTTGCACCTGTAGCTAGAATTGAGACAATACGGCTAATATTAGCACCGGCAGCTTACAATAAATGGGAAGTACACCATTTAGATGTAAAATCAGCATTTTTACAAGGAGATTTACAAGAGGAAGTATATGTTTTACAACCAGAAGGATTTATACAGCCAAGACATGAAGGCAAGGTTTATAAACCCGCTAAAGCTCTATATGGTCTTAGACAAGCACCACGAGCATGGTACCCAAAATTAGATAAGACCCTGAAGGAATTAGACTTTAGCAAATGTGCGTTGGAACAAGATGTTTACACAAGAACAACCAAGTCATCAACATTATTAATATTAGTATATGTAGATGACTTGATAATCACCGGAACACCAAAACAAGAGATAGATTTATTCAAGGATCAAATGAAGGATAAGTTTGAGATGAGTGATCTCGGCTTATTAGCCTATTATTTAGGAATCGAAGTTATGCAAAGTTATGGCAATATTTCAATAAAACAAACAGCCTACGCAAATAAAATACTCAAAGATGCAGGAATGTTAGACTGCAATGATGCAAAAATACCTATGGAACCAAATTGACAAACCTTACAGAAGAAACTTATGTAGATGCCACAGAATATCAAAGCATAATTGGATGTTTACGATACTTACTGCATACTAGACTCGACTTAAGTTACTCAGTTGGATTACTTAGTCGTTTCATGCAAGAGCCTCAAGAGCAACATATGAAAGCTATTAAGCAAATATTAAGGTACATCAAAGCAACAACATGAATAGTTTTCTACTTTGGAAACTCACGAATTAGCTGGAGTACTCAGATTCAAGGAACAGTAGCATTATCATCATGTGAATCATTGCAGCAATAACTGCAGCAACTCAAGCAATATGGTTAAAGAGATTACTTAGCAAGATTTCAAATATAGAAGAACAAAAAATCAAGATCTTTGTTGATAACAAGTCAGCAATAGCCTTAATGAAGAATCCAATATTTCATGGAAGAAGTAAACACATTGACACCAAGTACCACTTCATCAGAGAATGTGTTGAAAGAGAAGATTTGATAGTCGAGCACATCAACGAAGAAAAACAAAGAGCCGACATACTTACTAAAGCACTACC
The DNA here is from genome assembly GCA_020465985.1 of Centrapalus pauciflorus. Lineage (NCBI taxonomy): Eukaryota > Viridiplantae > Streptophyta > Magnoliopsida > Asterales > Asteraceae > Centrapalus > Centrapalus pauciflorus. The sequence goes on from JAANYP010003866.1 coordinate 45,283, forward strand.
AAGAATCAAGTTTGTCACAATGAGACAACTACTTGGAGTTGAAGACTTATCAAGCAACAATCAAGATTAATGTTGAGAATGATAGATTAATCATGATTGTTAGGTTGATTATGTAATTTAGATTAGTTATTGTATCAATTTTTTAATTATTGAAAGTATAAGGACTAGAATAGTCATTAGATAAACCGAAAGGGTGTGTCTCTTCACGAATAGGCACAACTATTCAAAAAGGTTTTCATGAAAGGTTGCGTCTTTTCATCGCACCTCTGAGTCGTTTATAAATAGGAACCTTAATCAAAATTTGTAAAGTGTGAATTCAATGTTTATGATAATAAAGATCAAGTTTTGATTATTCGATCCTGTGCAATTATTTCGTTATCAAATAGATCCCCTTTCCCAACAGTTACATAATCAAGTTAGAGAATCAAAAGAAGAAGAAACGATTGGTCTATGGAAGGTGCCAATTAGAGAGGCATATATCTTGTTGATGAGCACCAGGGCAAAAGAATGTGTGTTAAAGAAAGTGCGCGTTAGTAATTGAACATAAATATGGTGGAGCGCTATGAGTGAATATTTGTCATTGTTTGCCTGCACCACTTTTTGCTTAATTATTAAGAGCATCTTTCGTGGTTGATGTCAGTTCTTATCTCTTCATTACACTCTAATGAAGAGATATAGGCAAAACACGAAGTGCTAATGAGAAGTTTTATCATTGCTGCCAAGCCAGAATCCTTCAATCAACGTCGAGGTTGGTGTGTGTTCGATATGATGTCATGTTGATCCTTATAAAACATGCTTGTTAGATTTATATCTCCAATGTCCAAAGCTATTTAATCTGGTACAATTTGTCATGGGAAGATTCTTCTATCTTTTGTGTGGATCGACAACCACTTTCTGGTATGGTCATATATGGTGGTGAGGTCTCTCTTCTATAGAATCTTTCTGTTCTTGTAATCTGTATTATGAAACTTCCGAAAGATGTAGAACGTTGTTATGCAGTTTGGATAGGGTTCAAGTACTAAAATGGATATAGAAGTATGCAATTTGTCTTTTATGAAGAATTATGAGACTGGACTTGGATGCCATACCCCTTTTCTATCAAAAACTTGGTAAGTTCAAATACAACTTCTTTTATGAGATTTAATACCATGATACTTCTGTGGGAGTCTTTTAAGGAGTGGAGCGCCTATAATGCCGAGTTCTTTTGATATTAATGAATTATACATCGACCTTATCACCAGCATCAATTTTTATAGTTTCGTGCATAACCAAATGTTACGTTGTGCTTGTGCAGTGCAGATGTTATGTTGTGTGAATTCAATATAACAAGCACATATATCTCTCCCAAAATATAATTCAAGCCAGTTAGTTTGGACTTTGATATATTTAAATTATATTTTATAGAATTTGTTAAACCTTTGAAGCCATACCAATTATGTCCAGATTATAATTGTTGTAAAATCACATTTTGTTTAAAAAAACAAAATATAACGTCCCCATCAAATATATGTTTGCGTTCAACTAAATAAAAAAAAGATGGAGGCAAGGTTAATCTGAAATTTGAGTTTAAAAGTTGTGTTGACCACTTAACTTGTCTTATTCAATTCAAGGTATCTTGGATCGATATTCAGTGGCATCTCTCATTCCTTAATGAGGGATCCATGTTGGCAGGTCAACCAAGCAAGGAATGGGGCAATTTCACAGTTGAACTGCACCAACGATGAGGTTGATGAGTGATGATGGTGATTCATATTCAAAAAAGAGGTGATAAACGTGGACAAAACTCTGTACTTTGATAATTTTTGTAGCACTATGAAGCTAATATTTTTATTGTGATTAGGCAAACAAAGCCACCTTCGGTATTCTGAATCACAAGATAGGTTGATACATTGAATGATGGATGCGGTTGGTGCATGTATGGCAAGAGAACTGTGAAAGGAAGTCCTTATCCTAGGTATGTATTCACGACATCCTAGAGCTCTCATAAATCAACTCATTTTAAGGCAAATTTATCATCAGTTAAATCAACCACTTCGTTGGAAAAGAATATAGTTTCACCATGTGATGGATGACTTTGTTGTTTGAAGAATGGACAGTCTTGAACGTCACAAATTCTTTATTTTGACTGGACATGATATTTTTATTAAACAAATGTTATTCTTTTTAGCATAATTGTTGGTCTTAATATCACTACAAGAAAAAAGGTATTTAGTGACGAAAAAAATTTGGTCACTAACAGTGAAAATATGGTCACAGATGGTATTTAGTGACAAAATTATGGGTGGTCATTGTTCGTCCCTAAAGGTCCGTCACTAAATTTTGACAGTGACCAAATTTGAAACTGGTCACTATATAGTGACCAAAATATAGTGGTCACTATGGTTGTGACGACTAGATTTGTCACTGAATTTCGTCACTAAATAGTAAAAGTCGTCACTAAAATTTGATTAGTGACGAACTTTAATGACCAAAACGAGGTCACTAATAAGGGTTAATTGACTTTTTCCGTTAACGTCCATTAGATACCAAAATAGTGGTCACTAAATTACTACTAGTGACGAAAAGAAGTGGTCACTGATGTACTTTTCAGAGACCAAATAAAAGTGGTCACTGATTTACTACTAAAAACCAAAAAAAGTGGTCACTATGTTACCAATATTAATCAAGAATTGGTCACAATATTTCTACTAATATTTAATTTGCAATAATTAAAAATATGCTAATTTGTAACTACTGAAATATAAAATATTAATCTCATTCGCATTAGGTAAAAAGTTATCATACATACTAAAAATTACATTACTTAGTATTAGTAAAACCATTATACAACCGAAAAAACAAACAAAGATAAGATTCACTAAGATAATCCAACAAAAATAGCATTTAGCAAGATAATCCAACAAAAATAACATCCCTAGTGTTTGATGTCTTATGTTATGAAAGCAATAACCATCCAAGTGCGTCAAATCGTGTCTATCTTATATGAAGATCACTACAAAATTATAATAAAAAAAAATTTTAATCAATGATTAATAAATAACTATTGGGTAATTATTTTAAATCAATATAAGATATGAACTTACTTTTTGTTGAGATTGCAACCTAGATAAACGTACTAGTTCTTCCATCATGAATTCCAATTTTTCTTTCATCTGATTCTGCTCCTCTTGAAATAAGATTTGCTTTTCCTTGATAATCTAAACTTCTTCCTCTAAATCCTTTGATCTCTCCTATGTGTAACAATGACATTACCATTTACTATTGTAAAACCAAATTAAAGATAAAATATACCAATTGGCAACTTACGAGACAACAAATCGATTTATCTCGTGGGTGGTGACGTATGATTTCACTTGAATGATTTCACTTGCTGTTTATAGCACAAACAAGAACAACATCAAATAATAAATTAGTATGTGGCTACTGCAATTTTGCGTACACCAATTGAATTCTTGGAAGATCAATATAATAATATAAATGGTAGATACAGAAACGAACTGTGAAATTTCCAAAAATTCCCAAAAATATACTATGAGCAAGTGAGGTTTTCAGTGTAAATACCTTCAAACATGAAATTTGCTAAAGGTATCAGTTTTCTGATACCAGCGTTGTCCTTAAGCCAATGGGCTCCATCCTTCATAAAATCTAACAACGTTTGTGTCAACTCGATTTTGCCACATTAGCCGCTTGAAATTGATGACCATGAAAGATGACCAAAAAAATGAAGCCGACCCATCAATAGTTCTAACTTCTAACCTACTAGCTTGAAATGAAACAAAAAATATGAATATTAATGTCAAATGACTTTGACTTCCCTAGATGCCCAATAGGCCGGTAACCAGAAGTTAGCAACTTTTGTCATACAAAGATTGTATACAAGTTAAGTATTAAGGATATACATTGATTACCCATGATTATAGGAATCAATATATCACGTACAAATATTCTCCATGTATTAGCTCCTAAATTAGTGCACCTTCTGTTTGTAAATTCCTTGTATATATATCCTTGTATATGTCTTCTAAATACAATAAATTGATTACTGCATATGGTATCAGAGCTCCTCTTACTCTAACGAGTCTCGATCCATTCCTCTCCTTTACAACCCTCATCTTGCAACCTCCAATGGCATCCTCTAACACCGTCATTCAAATCACAGCCACCACTCACTTCCCGATCACACTCACCGCTACGAACTTTCCGGTATGGCGCAAGCAAGTCCAATCAACCCTCATCGGACTTGACTTAGATGCCTTCGTCAGTGGTGATTGCACACCGCCAAAAACTATTATCGACAAAGACGTCACAAAAACAAATCCAGCCTACACCGCCTGGTACCGCCAAGATCATATCATATACAGCGCTATCCTCGGAAGTTGCTCCGATGCCATTCAACCCATCATTACATCTGCCTCTACTGCAAAGGAGGCCTGGGATCGCCTATGTACAAGTTACGCCAGCCAATCTCGATCCAGAATTATTTCGTTGAAGTCCAAGCTAGCAAAGAATCCTAAAGGTAATCGTTCCATCACAGATTTCCTCCATGATATGAGATCCATTGCCGATGCACTTGCAATTGCCCAAAGTCCCATCGATGAAGAAGATCTCTTGGTTCACATACTAAGCCAACTTGGAGATGAATATGGACCAATCACTGCTGCCATAAAAGTTCGCGAAAACTCAATTCCGTTTTCTGAACTCTTTGACAAATTGATTGACTTCGAACGCTCCTTGAAAGAGAGTGAATCTGCCGCTGAACCTCTCATTGCCACAGCCAACTTCTCCCAGCGCCAATCAGGCCGTTCCAACACTCGACCATCATCTGAATACCGTACGGGTCGTTTCGGTCCCGACAACCAACCACGCAACTTCCGTTCAAATAACACCCATCACAAGAACAATCGTTCCCCCTCCTACTGTCATTTTTGTACCATTCAAGGTCACGAGACCCGTGACTGCCGAAAGCTTGCCCGTTTTCTTAAAGATCACAACATCATCAATACTACCCCCCTCAACAATCCAGTTGCCAATGCCACTGCTTCAAGTTCAAAATCGACCCAAATGACCGCTCCTTGGCTGTTCGACAGTGGTGCTTCCCACCACTTAACATCCGATCAATCTTCCCTTCACACTGTTTCGGACTATGGCGGGCCTGACGAAATTCTTCTCGGTGATGGTACAACTCTCTCTATCTCTCACACGGGTCACACAAATTTACCGACTTCACATCATCCTTTAACCTTATCAAATGTTCTTTGTGTTCCCAAACTACGCAAAAATCTTATTTCCGTGGCTAAACTTTGTCGTACTAATCAAGTTTCGGTTGAATTTTTTCCTTTGTATTTCCTTGTCAAGGATCTTTGTACGGGGGCGCCGCTAATGCGGGGGGAGAACATAAATGACGTTTACTACACCAATGAAATCGTACTTCCACAACTCAACATCGCTACAAAAGTGTCACCTCTTGATTACCATCATACACTTGGACATCCATCTGCTCGTGTCTTTAAGCATCTTGTTACAAGCTTAGGTCCTAGTCGTCAATCATTATCTAAATTTAAGTTTCATTGTGCCTCATGTTCTGTTAATAAAAGCCATAAGCTACCTTTTGGCCAAAACTCATTTATTGCAAATCAACCTCTGCAACTTATTTATTCCGATGTTTGGGGACCCGTTAAAAAATCAGTTGATGGTTTTGCATATTATGTGGTGTTTGTGGATTACTATTCAAAATACATTTGGCTTTATCCCATAAAATACAAATCGGATGTCTACAAAATATTTCCACAATTTAAAGTTTTGGTGGAAAAATACTTTAACACACCCATCATCTCAATGTTCACAGACAATGGTGGAGAGTATCAAGCTCTCATTCCCCTCTTCCAATCCATGGGAATCTCTCATTACACCACTCCTCCGCACACACCGGAGCAAAATGGAATAGCCGAACGACGCCATCGTCATATTGTTGAAACAGGCCTTGCCCTGTTACACTTTTCGGGTCTCCCTCTCACTTTTTGGTCTCACGCATTTCAAACAGCGGTTCACCTCATCAATCGTTTACCAACCCCAATCTTAAATTCCAAAAGTCCGTTTGACTTAATGTATGGTCGCTCCCCCAACTACACAAAACTCAAACCTTTTGGATGTCTGTGCTATCCGTGGCTTCGTCCCTACTCCAACTCTAAACTACACCCTCGCTCGGCTCCTTGCCTCTTCTTGGGGTATTCCGCAGCCAAGTCAGCGTACAAATGCTTCCACCTTCAAACCCGCCGCATTTATCACTCTCGACACGTCGAGTTTATCCCAAACCATTTTCCCTGCAAACACTCTCAATCTTCATCCACCTTCCTTCCCACTGTCGATGAATTCTTCACTCATACTACACCATCCCCACCAATTCCCAATAATATTCCTACTCCACCCCCTCCTACACCTACTGCTACTCTTTCACCACCACCTCCCCTCCCTAACCCACTTGTGCATCCTGTTTCCACACCCTCTGCGCCAGATCCCGAGCCCTCTTCCCCCACCTCTCTCTCGCAGACAACACCACAACTCACAACATCTCCATCTCCATCACTTCCTTCCTCACCTACTCCTACATCAACCAACCCCGCACCTTCGCTTCCCACTCGCCAACGAAAACCCAACTCCAAATACTTTAATCCCAACTTTGTGAACAACACCACTACCCATCCCATTCCCGCTGCTTTGGAACCGACCAATCCCACCCAAGCCTTGAAAGACCCCTTATGGCGCAAAGCCATGGATGATGAATATAACGCCTTGATCCAAAATACTACATGGGAACTTGTACCACCTACCTCCCACCAACCAATCGGATGCAAATGGGTCTTTCGCATCAAGCGGCATCCGGATGGCACTATAGCAAAGTACAAGGCTCGCCTTGTAGCCAAAGGATTTCTCCAACAATACGGGAAAGATTATTTCGACACCTTTAGTCCCGTAACCAAACCGGTCACAATTCGTACCGTGTTATCTATTGCACTCTCCAAAAATTGGCCATTGCGACAACTCGATATTAATAATGCATTTCTTCATGGCATATTAAAAGAGGATGTGTACATGACTCAACCACCCGGATATGTTCATCCACAATATCCGCATCATATATGCAAGCTTCGAAAATCGTTATACGGTCTTAAGCAAGCACCACGTGCATGGTACTTGGCACTCACCTCGTTTTTACTAGAATCTGGATTTCGAAAGTCTCAAGCAGATGCTTCATTATTTATCTTTAATCATGACGGAATCACTTGTTATTTCATGGTATATGTCGATGATATTGTGCTCACAGGAAATAACTCATTCTTCATAGCCAAGTTTGTGGATATGCTTGCCACCAGGTTCTCTGTCAAAGATCTTGGCCCTCTTCATCATTTTCTTGGTGTTGAAATCATTCCAACCAAGTCTGGCCTTTTCCTATCACAACACAGCCATATTCGAGACATCCTCACTTATTTCAAAATGGATGGTGCTAAAGAAGTAACAACTCCCTTAAGTACATCTGTCACGCTGACGGAAGATGACGGCGCTCCTAAAGTCGACCCGACACCATATCGCAAACTAGTTGGTACTCTTCAGTATCTTGCTTTTAGTCGACCCGATATTTCATTTGCTGTCAATAAACTATCACAGTTTATGCATTCTCCGTCAGAAATTCATTGGCAAGCTCTTAAACGGTTACTTCGTTACCTTAAAGGCACCATTTACCATGGCCTATTTCTGAATCGGAATTCGCCCATGGAACTTACTGCCTTCTCGGACTCCGATTGGGGTGGGGTCTCTACAAAAGGACGTTCTACAACGGCTTATCTTGTCTATCTTGGCTCAAATATCATATCTTGGCGTTCAACCCGTCAAAAGTCGGTCTCTCGCTCCTCAACCGAAGCCGAGTATAAGGCATTGGCGAATGCAGCTGCAGAATTATCATGGGTCAAAAATTTACTAACTGACCTTGGTCTCTCCATTTCACAACCACCAACTATACATTGTGATAACACGGGTGCTACCTACCTTTGCGCCAATCCGGTTTATCATTCGCGCATGAAGCATGTCGCCTTGGATTATCAATTTGTTCGGGAGCAAGTCTCTGCGGGTACTTTAAAAGTTCGACACATCAACACTCTTGACCAACCTGCAGACGCACTTACCAAACCGTTGGGACGAGTATCCTTTCTAAAATTTCGATCCAAGATTGGAGTCTCCGATGGATCCTCCATCTTGCGGGGGCGTATTAAGGATATACATTGATTACCCATGATTATAGGAATCAATATATCACGTACAAATATTCTCCATGTATTAGCTCCTAAATTAGTGCACCTTCTGTTTGTAAATTCCTTGTATATATATCCTTGTATATGTCTTCTAAATACAATAAATTGATTACTGCATATTAAGTGCCTCAGTATTGCATGAAATATGATGAATTAAATTGGGACATTTAGTAGTGCAACCATATTGACTACATGGATCAGCTACTATCCAAATTCCAAACATTTAGTATTTTTGATAATTACCTAGCAGTTATGTGTTAATTAAGTATAAAAGATGCACTTTGCAAGTCCTAACTTATTTTGCTTTTGAACTCAAATCCAAACTCTAATGCTTTTGATATCAATTGGGCATAAAAATGCATATATTGAACATTAAACTTCCTATTAAGTCACTATTAAGTTTAAAATTCAATGCAAAATCAATCCAGAAATATTAAGGAAATATTAAGGACTGATGTGTGTATGTATGAGTAGCGAAAACAGAAAGAAAAGAACAACAGCAGCAGGCATGTGTGTGTGCAGATACAACTATAATGCGTGTCTGTAGTTTAAAAAAAATAGTAAAGATACATTCATAATTTTCTTATATTACCTAACAACTAATAAATGAAGCAAAATGAAGAATACCTGTGGCGGAACCATGCAAGTATTTGCTCATCTTGGATGCAATTAACATCATTTTTCTTTTTCTTGATCGATTGTAACATGATGAAATTTCCCAACAAGACTGAATAAATATATTATAGTAAAAATATTAACTAACATAGGTTAGTAAAACTCGTTTATATGTAGATATTAATTCAAGTCTTCAAGACTAACCTCAGAGACACACCAACTAACAATCATATAGCTAACAAGTAGATGAGTCTGAACCTGTCACCACCATAAAAAAATGTATTACAATGAAATTAGAAATATATACAAAATAAGCTTAAGTTGGAAGCTAGCTTGCTAACCTCGGGAAAACTATACATGATTCCCCACCCCACTACATATATACATAATGAATAGCAGACCGTTTCAACAGTAAGGACCAGCCATCTGAAAAGACAAACAAAATAGAAAATGAAATTTTACTATATTCCTATAGAGTATGGTGCAATTAAATACTAAAATACCAGCAGCCTTGTCTAGCTTCTATATATATGTTTCAAAGTCGAGCTTGACACTATCTGGCTTGATTACACCCCTAAATCCACATTAGAATTTGAAGCGTACTGTTCTGACATGCATATTAGATCAGCTGGTGAGAAGTCATTTATGATTCTTAGCTAACCCAAAAATAATAACAGGGCAGCAGACATTGAAAGAAGCCTAATTAATACAAAAATAAAAACACGTGATCCACGCAACATTATAAACCCTCCTCATGATTGGAACGAAAATAAAGTAACGTGCTTTGTTATCTTAAAATGGTATATTTCTTTCACATTGCCTGCTCTCCACCTTAAGACATTATAAATTGAATTTTTATAATGTCTATGCGTTGTTGTTATTTGTAATAGATAAAACATAATAGGTGGATGGCGATACACATTGACTTGGTGATTTATAAGTGGGTGGCGAAAACATTTCCGTTACCATATAAGAATATTTCATGATGATTAATTAAACATTAAAATTCAGGGTCCTATGAAGTAAATTATTGGGATAGAGAGTATTATATCTCAAGCAGCCTTCGTCTTCTATCTTGTCGAGTTTTAATAAATTCTAGCAATAGAAGGTCAAAATTATAATCACAAACACCTCATGTAGAGGTAGTAGTTATAATACCAAAAAGGACGGTACTAAAAGATACAACAGATGTGAAGTCTGATGAAAATGCCTCTTGTCAGATTATATCACAAACTACTACCACATTTTGATTTCATCCACTCTGTTGACGATAACCATTAACCCATAAGGAAAACGTGTATACTGATATGTATTGGTGAACCTATATAAAAATATAAGCAAGAAAAGGAAAAAAGAGAGTTTTGGCCGACCTAACCGTGAACCTTGAACTTTTAATCAATGATCAGCGTATAAGGTTAGTCTCATCTCACAAACATAACTTTCAATGAATTTCGCACGAATGAATTCGGAGCAAGTCGGTCAAATACAAGTAGGAACCACAACGCAGCAATTAATTATAGAGAGTTTATAATATTATTATTTTTATATAATGGATATTGTAACTTTCTTTTTCCAAAAACTTCTCTAAAAAAAGAAAAAAGAAAAAAGTCACCGTACGTACCCTTTATCCAAAGGGTCTAAAAGTGTACTAGTGACTTTTACCCAATTTATTTTTGATTAACATATTTTGATAATCTGGATAGAATGGTGCAATGTTACTACTTAAGGAAATCTGAATTACGATTCTGCCTAACATTAGCATTTAAGTATGAAAAGGAAGAACCATTTAACTATAAAAATATAGTTTTGGAAAGTGTTAGGCACAAAAAGGCCTCAGTCAAACCTGCTGTACATCTGAGGGGGAGAGTTTTAATCAAACCTGTTGATGCATTTGAAGGTTGAATTTAAGGCCTGTTATATGCCTTATTGAAACCTGAAAGTGATTTGCAATATCAGCCTAAAGTTGTTTACCATGTTGCATTCGTTGCAACAAAGACAGTTTGTCCAAACTGTTCTGTCTGCTGAACAGGCTGGGCATAAACTGTCTACACTGCTGGTGAGCAGCTTGGGCAGTTTACAAGTGTTCTGTTCTTTGTGAACAGGCTAAACACTGTATGGAATATGTTTCCAAGTCCTCATGTATTGTTTTTGGCTACAGGACCAGTTTACAAAGTCGAAGACAAAGTGAAAAACAGAACTGCTTTCTGTTACATGAAGACAAACAATATTTGAAAAAGGGTGACAGACCTTTTTCTTATATCAAAATAGCCCTTAGTAAAAGAAGAAAGACGCAAAGTTGACATTCCTCTTTTAGTTAAAGGCGTATGCAACAGTAGACAAAGAGAAAAGACAAAAGTTCTGCAACATGAAGACATGTCTGCTTTTCAGAATGTGCAGAAAAGTTATGTTGTCTTTTCAACAAGACATTCCACCTTTTTTCCTTTCGTCCAATGAAGAAGCTTCACTAAGATCCTCTGTGTGGGTATAAAATGAAACTTCTAAGGATTGAAAAGTAGCAGAACTAAGAGTGTGAAATCAGAACGTGCATTTGAAGTGTGTCTTTCCATGCATGCAAGTCTGCTTGAATAAAACAGTGTTGTGTGTCTAAGCTGTTATTGTTCAAGCTTGTCCTTCTGAGTCTTGTAAACACAGTGAGTGTATTCATTGTAACTAGTTTGAGTTAGTCTTAGACTAGTTAACATACTGGTGTATCTGTCATCTCAGCTTGAACCTTTTCGTATTCAAGCTTGTTTGTAATTAACATTTGTTGATAATACATACAAACAGTGAGAAAAGAGTGTGTAGTTTTTAAATAGTTGTATTCACCCCCCCCCCCCCCTCTACAGCTTAAGACTATATACTTGGGAAACCTTTTGGGACCTACAGAAACGAACTTTTTAAACTGCCTGTATAGAAACTAACATGGTGACATTTCCAACAAAAAAATGTAACAGCAATAACAATAATAGATGTGAAGGTAGAAACTCATGTGCAAAAATTGAACAAAGAGTGTGGTTGAAAACAGAATTTTGAAACAAACAAGCCTAGAAGAACCAAATTCTATGGAAAACATAACAAGAACCCATCTTCAATTAACAAATTGTTTTAGATGAGGGTTTAGTTCAGACAATTTTGTTCACTTAACTTCCCATAGAATTGTAGTTGATGCGATTCAAATGTTCGAGGTCTCATATCTAATATTAAAATTACTACCAATATAACTATATAAGATGGACTACAATTAGGCAAAAGACAACTAGATTACAACTTGACAACTGTCTACAAGATGATTGGCTCTTCAATCTACTAGAATGCTAAATATACCATTATAAATTACTGTGATATATGCATCGTCCAAATTACACTTACAGTATAGTCACAAAGCTGAAGAAGTACGTTGGTAATGATCCTTTAAAAGCTGTCTGGCAGTTGATATCCGCATTAGTTACGGCTCCAAGGAGAGTCACACTTATCTGAAAGATCACATACTTCTGATATTAAGACTCTATGCTGTTACAAAATCACTTTCAAAAAGGTAGAGAAAGGTATGCACATATCCTTCTTTAAGAGCACAGGAATCTATGAAAGTAATACAGGCTACTAAAAACAAAATCGTAAATTAATACATATGAATGATAGCACAATGTTACACCAAAAAACAGGAGAAAACCCATTTTAAGGGGACTATGTTATTGTCAACAACATTAAATTGTTCTACGCACAGCTTGAATATGCAGTGGGCTAGAAAAACAGATAAGACATGAAAAATAAACTCCAACATACGTATACAAATGTATAAGAAATTTAAATTGCAAGTCTGTAAATTATATGAAATGTAATTACAGTTACCTAATTCAGATAAATCCATGTTTAATGTACTTTATTTAATGTGATTAAATTTGGTGTGTATGATCATGTAAGTTCAATGGATGAATGGTGGTTAAAGCAAGACATTCAGAAAACGTTTACACACAGATACTAGTGAAGGTATGCTATTTTATATTTTACAGTAGGACTCTTAATTCAAATGTTATCCTATTTTTAGGTGGTTATGAGAGTGGTTGTGGCAGAACTCTAGGAGGTAGCAACCAAAACGGTGACGGTCCTCTCAAACCATCACCATTTCCTGAACATGACTCTTCTCCCACTTTTAGTTAAGTCATGGCTGCTTAAAAGGCAAATGATACAAACTGAAAGCATTTAGAACTCAAATAAGGGTTGATGCCGGTTTGTGAAGATCACAGTTAGTAACAATAGAATCCTATTTATTTCAATTCATAAACCAGAAAGTCTTCATGCTGATTACAAACACATGCATATATACATATTTTATTTCACACTTATTAATATCTAATCAATGTTGGTTAAAAAAGAACTTGAACACGGTTTATCAGTTCGAAATAGGTCAATAATCCATTTACATACTTATTTAGTTCGTGCTTCTTTATGAATTTACAAATGCGGGTGTTCTAGAACACTTTTTCACAAGGTATAATTGGATAATAAGTGTCTATAGATGGAAAGAAGTATATTCCAATGCAGAATTAGGAAATAGGAAAGTGAATACATACCAAATTAGAAAACTAAATCATGGATTTTTACACGAAAAAACAATAACCGTGTTGAAATTTTGAAAACTTAGGTCATTGAATGTGCATATCGTAACATGTAACAGAATAGTAGGTTTATGAAAAGTCAGTAACAAAGTAAAAGTAAAACGAGTTTAAAAACAAACCTGGAAACTAAGTCTTGTAGGCGGCGGTGATGGTTCTGGTTCGGTGGCCAGCGGCGCGCCGCACTTAGAGGGAGAAAGGTGTAGGTGAGGTGAGTGTCGAGGGAGTGAGGCTGAGCGATGGTGGCGGAAACGGTGCGTGGCGGCGGCGGCGTTAGGGTTTAGGCCGCTGTCGTTGGTTGTGAAAGTGAGAGGGAGACGAGCGAGGGAGGCAGAGTGAGTTGCGAGAGGGAGATGGAGGAGACGGTGGTGTCGTTGGTGCGCCGGTGAGTGGCAGGCGGCGGCCGGCTGGAGGTGTAGAGACAGAGAGAGGGCGATGAAAGAGAAAAGGGATCGTGGGGGTGTGTGTGTGTGAGCCGAGAAAAGGTTCCAAAAGAAAAGAGAGAACCGAGTTAGTGGGATCCGACCCGACTTGCAACCTTAATAACTAAAAAAAATATATAATGTTAAATACTTAAATGAATTTTTATTTAATTTAGATTAATTATTATAAATCATTATTCCTTATTAATGACTAATTAGTTTTAAATCTATTTAATAAACCTAAGATATATGTTGGAACCAATTCTAAATAAATTAATTAATGGGTAGCAAATTAATTAATTACTCACTTTTACATTTACAATTAATATCAAATACATATTATTGTTAGTTATTAAAAGTTTAAGTAAATTAATTCAAACCATAACCCAAAATGAAATAAATATATATTATCGACTTATTATTTAATTTAGTGACCACATTATTTTCGTCCCTAATTTTCAAAATCAGTGACCATCTTATTTTCGTCTCTAAATTTCAAAATTAGTGACCAAATATTTGGTCACTACGAGTAACCCTTTAATAAAATGATATACGGGCTTAATGACCATTTTTATTTGGTCTCTAATTTTCAAAATCAGTGACCAAATATTTGGTCACTACAAGTAACCGTTTAATAAAATGAGATATAGGCTTAATGACCATTTTTATTTGGTCTCTAAATTTCAAAATCAGTGACCAAATATTTGGTCACTGAATATCCCTTTAATAAATGAGATGTAGGCTTAGTGTCCATTTTTATTTGGTCTCTAAATTTAAAATCAGTGACCAAATAGTAACCCTTTAATAAAATGATATATAGGCTTAATGACCATTTTTATTTGGTCTCTAATTTTCAAAATCAGTGACCAAATATTTGGTCACTACAAGTAACCGTTTAATAAAATGAGATATAAGCTTAATGACCATTTTTATTTGGTATCTAAATTTCAAAATCAGTGACCAAAAATTTAGTCACTAATTATCCCTTTAATAAATGAGATGTAGGCTTAGTGACCATTTTTATTTGGTCTCTAAATTTCAAAATCAGTAACCTTTTAATAAAATGATATATAGGCTTAGTGACATTTTTATTTTGTCTCTAATTTTCAAAATCAGTGACCAAATATTTGGTCACTACGAGTAACCCTTTAATAAAATGATATATAGGCTTAGTGACCATTTTTATTTGGTCTCTAAATTTATAATAGTCACCAAACTTTAATGACGATGATCTTGTGGTCACAAACCTCACATTTAGTGACTAAAATTAAAGCTGTCACTAAAATTTTGGTCACTAAAAGCCAATTTTCTTGTAGTGTATGTTATATGGTAATCTAGAGTGTGGTAAACCTTATCATGCTTTGACTTTTGACTTGATATTATGAACTTGCTTAGTCATTCAATGATGTTTTTAACTCTTTTTTCATGTTAAGTTCAATATATCTATGACTCATGAACCGGAAACTTACATTACACATTGGTTTTAGCAGGGTAGCTTTTTATAGTGTTGCAAAAGTGACGGTTCAAATGGGTGTCACTACAATCGAAGGTGGACATATTGATGGATGGCTTTTAGGGTACCTTTTTAATGTCAAACTTTATTTGTTATTGTGAGAGTATAGTCTCAGACACTAATTAACAGATTTACTTTTGTATGTTTTAGTTCATTTATGACAATGTACAAGAAATGGCCTAGAAAGTAATTATTTTTATTTTAAAAACGACCTTTGGTCCCGGTTGTTTAGTAAAAACCGGTTCTCTCTTTTTTTTACCAAAAATGTTATAACCCAAGTTTTATAGCTAAATTACCTGGGTCTAAAACTTTGAACCCCGGTTAAATAACCGGGGTGTATGTCATTTATCATCAACCTATCCCCCTTCAACCCCGATATGAAAATCGGGTCTTAATCCGGTCATTTTATACCGACTTTAATGTGTTTAAATGATATTATTTTATGTATTAAGTCTAGGTATAATGCTACATTTCATTGTTATTTATTAATTGAAGGATTAAAGCTTAAATTGAGTTAAAGTGAGTAAAATGAGCCTTGGAATGTTCTACTATTGACAAATCTCATTACGCACGTAGGTAATCATCTCAAGTACAAGTTTGGCAAATTTGAGCGCAATCGGAGGCCATTTGTAGAAAGTCAAGACCGGGGCACAGCCCTGCTCCCCAACCGAGTGCTCAACGAAATGATTTTTGCTACCAAAAGACGCGAAATTAAACTCAAGCGCAAGGGGGCGCAGGCCATAAAAAATTATTTCCGCGATTTTTAGGGTTTTAAAGAGCTGCCTATAAATATGGGTTCATATCTAAGAAAAAAGGACATATTTGGACGAAAAGTTGAAGAGAAAAAGAAGAAGAAAGTCTCAGATTCATCACTCACGATGTAGTCTGCCCGATACCCAACGGCGAGGGGTTAGGGGTTTGGTTCCTTCTACGCTCCATTGTTTCCTCCATCGACAACTACGAAACATGTTCCTGACAAGTTCAATGTTTCGTACGAGTTGGTTGATGATCATACTATTATCGTTCAAAGATTTGTTTATTAGCTAAATATTTGTATTTTTCCGTTAACGTATTACTGTAGCGAACGATATGTTTTATTTTGTTTTCGGTGTGATTATTATTTAAATATATTGTTCTGTTCGCTATTATTTATATCTCTATCGTAAGACGCGTCGTAGCCGTGTTACATTCCGTGCCGAACTCATTAGATTAGGAGTTAAGACAGACTGTGAACATGGCACGATTCGTGCCCAAAATACGGATTGCGATAGATTTGATTGTCATAACAATGTCTATGTGGTTAGGTTACAAAGATAATTAATCGGAATCAGAAATAATTATATTATTAGCAACCCTAGTTCAATTATCCATGATTCCACCCAAACTTTAAAACCGAAGTCGATGGCGTTCTTATTTCAATCTTTAAGTTTTCTTAATAAAGCTATAATTATTTTTCCAAAGTTTCGCTCAACCACTTTCTCCCATCAATTAGTTTTTATTATTAGTTAATAACTATCGTAGAATAATATTGATAACCACATACTCCCTGAGGAGACGATCTCCCTTACCCTGGCTATAAGTTAAAGTGTTTGGTGTTTTTATAAATTATATTTGAACGCTTTACGAGGAGCGTTGCCAAAATGGCGCCGTTGTCGGCGAGCTAGTGTACTTGTTAATTTTGTTTTACGGTAGTTGTTTAGGTTCACGTTGTTTCATTTTAGTTTTTTTGTTACTTTTCTTTTCGTTAATTTTTATTTAGTTTTTTTTGTGTTTTATTTAATTGTTTAAATGTTTGGAATGGAATCTTCATATGATTATGATCACTATCCACCCAAACATAGTTACCCGAATTATAATGATCAATACTATTTAAATGATAATCATGATTCTTACTACTCGAGTCGTGATTCATACAATCCATGGGAACGGTATCCGAGTCATGATTCATACCATGGGAACGGTATCCGGATTCTGATGAGTATTATTATAATGATTATTATCCATCTCAGCAGCGATCCGATGATGAAAATCGGTGCTTTCAAGAGAATGTAATGACATCAATGAGGGAATGGATGACATTTATGGAGGCAAACACGAAACATATCCAATATCTCGTAAACACATTGGGACAAATCACCGAGTTATTCTTAAATCAAGAAGCTCAGAGGGAGAAGTATATGGAGCCGGATGACGACTTTGATGAGGAGTGAGGATTTGAGCATCAAGATTTCCATCAAAATCGTCCTCAGAAATGTTGAACTTTAACGAGGAAGAAAGAGTCGAAAGTGAAGTTGTTATAAAAGATTTTTTACAACCATCAACGAAGACAACTCCATATTTCGAACTCCCTTATTTCAATTATTAAATAAAAAGTTTAATGCCTGAAACTAGCTCTATTTCAATGTTAATTATTTTTCATGATATTTCAGGTACCTATGGAGTACAAATCGCACGAAGGGGAAAACCAATCAAATATCTGGGTAATGTGTGTGGACAAGGTGACAAACCACCTTGAAGAGGTACCGTCTGGCTGAAGACGTAAAACTTAGCCCTTTTTGGGAGGCAACCCAATGAACTTTGTGGGTGTGTTCGATAGAAACCCTCACGAGACTATAACTCGTCCACCCGGGCTACCTGGGGGTTTAAAGGCTTGTTGCACATGCTAAGTGCCATCGTGATCCCTACGAAAGTGAGGTTTAGTTTATATTTATGTTTTAAGTTTTCAAATTATTTTGATTGCATTATAGTTTATAGTTCTCAAATGCATATCATGTGTGATTTAAAATAAAATATAGGTGCAGTAGGAAATTAAGTTGGGGAGGTTTTCCCTCACCTCAATTACCAATGCTTAAAATGATTTAACTCACCATTTAATTAGATCATGATATGAATCACTCATACGCATTTTAGTTTATTGTATTTAATTAGTTTGCATCATTATAATTTGTCAATTTATTTTGTGTTATTTTCATGACTTTTAAGTAACATAACGAGAATTGGTAGATAATTTAGTTGGGGAGGTTATTCCAACCCCAACTGTGGCTTTAAAACGACTATCTCGCTCTTTATTTAACTATGGCATGAAAATAAATACATTCATTTAGCTTTAATAGTAGTATGTGAGTATGCTTGCATTTAAGTTAGTTTAGTTTTTATTCTATTTTTTATTTTATTTTATTTTACATTTGTGTGTGCACCCTTGGATAATAGTTGATTGATTAACCAATTAATAGTAGAAATGCACTAGTCTTATCTCCCTAATTTATTTTGGTTTGAGCAAGTAACTTAAAATGATGATTCTAGTTAGGAAATAGATTAAAACCAAGTGATATTGGTGATGATCGAGTTACTTTGAAAATTATGAAAAGAGTCATAATGAATATGCATGCATGAGATTCATAAAAGAATTTAAGTATGTTACACTTGTGTGTGGTTTTAAAGAATAAATCATTTTATCAAAACCAACATTTCAAAAGACAACGATACACCTAAGCAATAAGGGGGAGTGTTGCAAATAAACATGTGAGACGTAGGTGCTTAAATTGTAAGGGGTGACCTAACGAGTTCGGAAAAGAAGGCTGAGGGGTATTCTATACCTAATCCCCTGAAAACAACTGGTTTGGGAGCGCTTAATAAAATAACTCATAAGTGTGCTAAATAAAATTATAAATGATGAGTGAGTTCATTATAAACGTAAAAACCGGTAAAATTGCATGCAGGTAACCTTGAGCAAAAATAGGTGTTTTATGGTGAGAAATGTTTGGGAGGTAAAGTGTTGATAACGGTTATAACACAGTGTAACGAAAATAGATTTTTAGTTATGATCATGCATGAATTAATATTTAGTATGAAGGTTGATACTAATTTGATAATTTAATTAGAGAGTCAATGATTTATCATATGCTTGGTAATGAAATCTTGAACATTAAAGTCTAATTTAGTTTTATTGCTCGGGACGATCAAGGTTTATGTTGGGGAGGTTTGATCGAGTCATTTTATACGGACTTTAATGTGTTTAAATGATATTATTTTATGTATTAAGTCTTGGTATAATGCTACATTTAATTTTTTATTTATCAATTGAAGGATTAAAGCTTAAATTGAGTTAAAGTGAGTAAAATGAGCATTGGAATGTTCTACTATTGACAAATCTCATTACGCATGTAGCTAATCATTTCAAGTACAAGTCTGGCAAATTTGAGCGCAATCGGAGGCCATTTGTAGAAAGTCAAGCGCATACTGGGGCGCAGCCCTGCTCCGCAACCCAGTGCTCAACAGAATGATTTTTGCTGCCAAAAGACACGAAAATAAACCCAAGAGCAGGGAGGGGGGCGCAAGCCTGCGCCCAACCCATAAAAAATTATTTTCGAGATTTTTAGGGTTTGAAAGAGCTGCCTATAAATATGGGTTCATATCATATGAAAAAGGACATATTTGGACGAAAAATAAGGAAAGTCTCAGATTCATCACTCACGATATAGTCTGCGCGATACCCAACGGCGAAGGGTTAGGGGTTTGGTTCCTTCTACGCTCCATTGTTTCCTCCATCAATCCGAAAACTACGAAACATGTTTCTGACAAGTTCAATGTTTCGTATGAGTTGGTTGATGATCATACTATAATCGTTCAAGGGTTTGTTTATTAGCTAAGTATTTGTGTTTTTCCCTTAACGTATTACTGTAACAAACAATATGTTTTATTTAGTTTTCGGTGTGATTATTATTTAAATATATTTCTCCGTTCGCTTCTATTTATATCTTTATCGTAAGATGCATGGTAGCCATGTTACATTCTGTGCTCATTAGATTAGGAGTTAAGATGGACTGTGAACATGACACGATTAGTGCCCAAAATACGGATTGCGATAGATTTGATTGTCATAACTATGTCTATGTGGTTAGGTTACAAAGATAATTAATCGGAATCGGAAATAATTAATTTATTAGCAACCCTAGGTCGATTATCCATAATTCCACCCAAATCTTAAACCTGAAGTCGTTGGCGTTTTTACTTTAATCTTTAAGTTTTCTTAATAAAGCTATAATTATTTTTCCAAAGTTTCGCTCAACCACTTTCTCCCATCAATTAGTTTTGATTATTAGTTAATAACTATCGTAGAATAATATTGATAACCACATGCTCCCTCAGGAGACGATCCCACTTACCCTTTTTATAAATTATTTTTGAATGCTTTACGACGAGCATTGTCTGGTCATTTCAAAAATGACCAGGGTTAAAGGGGTTTTTTTTGTAGTGTTGTAATTTGTTTGTCAATTCAGATGGCTGGTCCAGGAAAAAGATTATTGGAACGGTCTGCTATTCAAAAGTCAAGTAACGATCCTCAAGTTCCACACCTAGAATCATCACGTAGTGCTCGTGATGTTGTTACATCTCATAGGTCAAGTGGTAGTCATCATTTTGATTTGGGTATTTTCTAGTACTATGTAGTTGGCATTAAACTTTGATTTTTAATAATAACTCGTATAAATTTAGTTGAACTTATGAGGGAAGAACTATTATTCCACACCTAGAATCATCACGTAGTGCTCGTGATGTTCTTACATCTCATAGGTCAAGTGGTAGTCATCATATTGATTTGGGTATTTTCTAGTACTATGTATTTGGCATTAAACTTTGATTTTTAATAATAAGTGGTATAAATTAGTTGAACTTATGATGGAAGAACTATTACGTGTATCAAGGTTGCAATCTCAAAAAAATGTAAGTTCATGTCTTATAGTGATTTAAAATAATTACCCAATAGTTATATATTATTTTTTTTATAGTTTTTGCAGTGATCTTCATACAAGTTGGACATGACTTGACACACTTGGATTGCTCTTGCTTTTGATAGGCATAACATAAGACATCACACATTAGGAATGTTAGTTTTGTTGGACTATCCTGATGAATGTTGTTTTTGTTGGATTATCTTGGTAAATGTTATTTTTGTTGAATTATCTTAGTGAATCTTATCCTTGTTTATTCTATCGGTTGTATTGAAATGATTTTACTAATATTAAGTAATGTAATTTTTAGCATGTATGAAAACTTCTTACCTAATGTGAATGATATTAATATTTTAGATTTTAGTTATTACAAATTAGTATATTTTAAATTATTGCAATTAAAAATTAATAGAAATTTTATGACAAATTGTTGATTAATATTGTTAAGATAGTGACCATTTTTTTTTTTTTTTGTTATTAGTATTAAATTAGTGACCAATTTTATTTTGTCTCTGATCAATGACCACTTTTTTTGGTCTCTAATAGAAACTCAGTGACCACTATTTTGGTCTCTAATGGTCGTTAACGGAAAGAGTCAATTAATCGCAATTAGTGACCTCTTTTTGGTCATTAAAGTTGATCACACAAATCAACCGTTAGTGACGACTTTTACTATTTAGTAAAGAAATTTAGTGACAAAACTAGTCGTCACAACCCTAGTGACCACTATATTTTGGTCACTATATAGTAACCAGTTTCATATTTCGTCATTGTCAAAAAATAGTGACGGACCTTTAGTGACGAACAGTGACCACCCAAAATTTGGTCACTAAATACCATCTGTGAGACTGTTACCATATTTTCACTGTTAGTGACCAAATTTTTCTCGTCACTAAACACCTTTTTTCTTGTAGTGATCTAGAGAACTCAACAGATAAGATGACGTAGTTATACATGATCATGAGAGGTCTATAAATAGAAATCAATCAAGGTTGTGGTGTGTGTGTGTATGCATATACATATACATATAAAATACATCAATAATGCAGTTTTAAACAAATATTTTCTAACAAAAAACATATATATAACTAATTCATTCATTCTAGATCTAATATCTACAAAAACTCTTTATTTCTTGGTCATCAAAATTTTAAATCGTCATTTCTTACCATTGGACATCCTAATCGTGAGAGATATAAAAGAGAAGAAATAGATGATCGTGGCAGCATCCGGTGGCGGCGGCGACGACAATGAAGCTTTCTAGTGTTGAGAGAGAGAGAGAGAGAGAGAGAGAGAGAGAGAGAGAGAGAGATTAACTTTTTTAGGGTTACAAATGAAAATGTAAAAGAAAGTAGTCAGATTTTTATGGTTATAAATTAGAGAGATACATTTTTGTTTTTCCAAAATTGCTCCTATGGTTCTCAAATTCTCATAAAAATATAGATTCTTAAAAGAACCCATATATATATGTATGTATATGTATATATATATGTATATATACATATATACATATATATATACATATATATATATATACATATATAAATATATATATATATATATATATATATATATATATATATATATATATACATATATAAATATATATATATATATATATATATATATATATATATATATATATATACAGGTTTGTGTTCAATGGAGAACATCTATGCATTGAAAAACATTGGAGAACCACAATGTACCGCTAGACAATTGTAATGCATCACGTGAAAGTCGATACATCACGCGGGAATTTGATGCATCACGTGGAAATTATGATGCATCATACGAGAATTGTGATTCATTTGTGGTGGTGCATGGAGGTTCTCCATTGAACTACTATATATGTATGTATGTATGTATGTGTGTGTGTGTGTGTGTGTGTGTATATATATATATGGGGTTCAATGGAAAACCAAGTGTTTATCGGGGAGAAAACAATACATGTGATGCACAATTCCCGTGTGAACTTATTGAACCTATATAATTATTCGGGGGATTTGCATCATATGAGAGGATCGTTTTGTACAAAATCCCCTCGTGTAATGCACAATCCCTTCGTTTAATGCATAATCCACACGTATGAAACGCAGCCCTTCCATGTGATGTATATATATGAGGAGTTTCAATGGACATGGCCGGTGCACTGCGATGGTGGTGGCTAGTGGGCAGTGGTGGTGGTTGAGCGTGTTATAAATTACCGTGTTTATTAGGTGTAAAAGAGTTGTTTTTTAGTAAGAAAATTTCGTAGAATGTGCTACTATTGAATATATTCGGTGCTTGTACAGGTAAATAAAATCCAGTCTAAATTGGCGAAAAAAGGAAAGAAATGAGAACAAATTTTCAGAGCGAGGCGCAGAGAGGGGCGCAGCCCTGCGCCCAGACCACGTGCTCAACAGAAGAAATTAATTCGCCAAAATACGGATTTTACAGTCAGGCGCCCGGGGGGGGGGGGGGGGTGCAGCCTACGGCTGCGCCCAACCCATTAAAATAATTTTTCAGCCGTCTTTAGAGTTTCCAACCTTTTTCTATAAATACAAAAGTCAGAGATGTGAAAAATCATCGTTTTTTGGAGAGTAAAGCTTAGGAAAAGGACCCCGTTTGAGCGAACACAAGTACGAAGAGCACACGAGTCAAGCTACGACATTTGCTATGAAGATGGATACACGACTCTGGAGTATTGCACCAACGATGTACGGCTAATCTCACAATAATCATTCTCGGAGGAAGCACAACGCTAAGTGTTTAATTTTATGAACGATTATCTTATGTTTGCATGGTTTTAGTATTTATGTTTTGATTGTGAACGAATGATTGTTATTTGTTTGGTTGCGTTTCGCAAGATAGTTCGTTGATATTTTATTATTCGTGCCGAGTTTTTATTTAATTAAGACGAGTAATCAAATGTGTCACGCGCTATGCCCAAAATCACGTAACGAATCTAATAATAATTATAAAAAGGTTATGTCTATGTAATCTTCACATCGTTTATAAATTAAATACAAAGCTAAGTGTGGAATCCGGGAATGGTTATCTTCGTACTATATTTAATCAAACAACGCAATTAAGTTTTCCTTTTACAAATCACGTAAGTAGTTAATTTTTTAAATCAAGTAATCATCTTTTTCAAACCAATCAATCTTTCAAACTATTTTACAAACGCTAATCGCTCGACTACGTGCATTTAACCTCTCGCTCTCTGTGGATACGATCCCTACTTACCCTAGCTTTTAGTGGTTATTTTTGACGGGTTAACGACACTCGCATCAGTGGTCTCGATGGGGGGGGGGGGAGGGAGGGAGGGAGGGAGGGAGGGAGAGAGAGAGAGAGAGAGAGAGAGAGAGAGAGAGAGAGAGAGAGAGAGAGAGTGATGAATAGATATTACGAAAGAATAAATGCTTTTGGCTTTAAATTCCTAATTTATCACCTAATTTACCTCTTATAATCTATATCTATATATATATTAGTAAAAGAAAATAATTCAGGACACATGTCACTTTCTCATCGCATTAAACTTTTATTTTCCCATCTTTTTTCCATAATTAAAAAATTCAATTACTAATTTAACTACTATTAATAAAGAATAATCTATTTTGAATACTTTCTTATTTAATTCATGAACTGCAATAAAGGAAACACATTAAATATTTCAATATAAATTATTTTTAGTGGTAAAATTTATTTATAAGTAAATTTGTATTTATTTTTAGGGTTTATCAGAAAAAAATCAACTAGTTTTCACGGTTTTTGTGTTTTAGTCTCTTCATGTTTTTTTTTAAAAATCTTCAAGTTAATTTTTTTTTCTTGGTTTTGCGAAATTTGTCTACTAGAGTCATGTTATAATTGGTTGACTGAGTTTTTAAGACTGAAAATCGGGTTATTATAGTCAAATTTCATAAAACGAAAAAAATTAACTTGAGGATTTTTCTGAAAAAAATTATATGGAGGGACGAAAACAAAAAAAGAAATTGAAAACACATTGGTTTTTTCATAATAAATCCTTAATATATTAAACTTTTTAAAAAACATAAATAATTATTAAAAATATCCATGTTTACATGGGTAAATAAGCTAGTGAATAATTAAGTCATTCCATAAATGCTCTTAATGATCCATTATGATGCGTTGATGGTTCTTGTGATGATAACCTGAGGTTTCGTGCTGCATTATTGGTTTTCAATTGAACACACCTACACGTACATAAAACATATATTATACACACATAAAATTTGATAATTTTATTTCAATGCCATTTGAAAGTGATGTCTATGTCATTGTCAAGGATTATGTATTCCTTATTGAGAATGTATGTAAATAAATTTAGTATTTTTGCCATGATGTTGAAATACTTAGCACATTGCTTATTTTATTCTTATAGAATGCAAATTGATGTAATAAAAAGACAAGCTACCTAAATATTGTTGAATACACGACTATTTTTTGAAGGACTTAACTGATCTAATGCTTAAGATCCAAAAGCCACACGTGAATATGATGGGTGGATCTAAATGATACAATTAAGTTGGCTTCGTCTAAAGATCTATATATATTGCTAAATGCATGCAGAAGCTCTATCCAACATCTAGAGAACTCAACGGATAAGATCCTTGAAGAACGTCGTTATACATACATACATATATACATACATATATATACATATATACATACATATATATATACATATATATATATATATATATACATATATATATATATATATATATATATATATATATATATATATATATATATATATATATATATATATATATATATATATATATATATATATATATATATATATATATATATATATATAGGGAATGACTCTTTTAAAAACTTTAAATTTCATGAGATCAACAAGATCTATGACTGAAAATTATCAAATGACATTTTTGTAATTATTTGGAATTTTCATATGTGAGACCCATGATTTCTCAAAGGTCTCAAGTCTAGGTCCCAGTAGCAATGCAATATCAATCAGGAAATTAAGATAAAATTACAGTTGCGGAATAAAAGTTAATTACAATCAGAGACAATTTTAAGTGATATGGGCAAACTTCTAGACTGTTACATCAAATCATCATAATATGAACTAGCCCCGAACCCCAAAGCTCAATCATCTGACAATACCAAGGTGTTGAAACAGGTTTTAAAGCACTTCAAGCTCTTTCAAAGTCCTGACCTATGAACTAGGTCCAGCCAATCCTTTGCCTTTACCTGAAAAATAATGCAACAACGGGGTAAGCTTATTTGCTTAATGAGAATGTAGAATTTCACATTTAACATGCAATTATGAACGCGGAAGCACATGCACTGCACTCGGCTCATGCACGGCTCAACTCTATTGCTTATGCACTGCACTAGGCTCATGCACAGCTCAATCTCGAAGGGACATTGGCCAATTAATGCTCTTTTGATGCGCGACTTTGCTCAGCTCCCAGTTATAAAACTGTTGTTGCTTTTGAGACTTTTAGACAAATTCATAAGGAAATGCTTGGATGATGATAACTACATACACACGCATCATTAGTGGGGATCAGCCACGTACTGGGCTAGCTACCAGTAATTGCTCTATATGGATATCATCGGAATGCTCAGCTCTAGCTACCCTCTGTGCTTTCATCACGTAAATCAGCACATCATAAGCCTAACTTTAACCCAACACTGAGCAATAGTGATGGAGTTAAGCTTAACAATCAAATGACTCATCAATGAAATAGAAGCTATAGGAATAAATGATCGGCTCAACAATTCATCGTAATCATGGCAATTATCAATATGCTGAATAAGATCAGAATGCCAATAAAATCAGGATCATGCAACAAAAGTCTCAATTCACATAATTTGCAGTTAAAGTGAAATCTACAACTCACAGTTACTGGTTATTTGCACTTTCTGGCTGTGTTGCTCACAATCTGTAGTGGATTAGAACCACTATCTGACTTACGTCAGACTTTCAGATGCTCGCCATTTTGCTTGTTGCTCAATCTGTTATTCATGTCATTTGAATAGTGTATTCACTATTCATTCTATTAATAGGCTCAAGATTCGTTCGTTGATCTTTTAATCTCACAATCTCATATCTTGATTATACGATCATTAATCTTTATTAAAATCTTTCTTAACTTTCATTTTATTCAATCACTTATCATGTGATATTAAATTTTGTTAAATCATTATTATTAATTTATCCCCCATTCACATATTTGAATGTATGCATATTTATCATGTTGTTGTAATTAATTTTAATTCATTATCATATATATATATATATATAAAATCATTAAGCTAATTATTTTGTTATTTTATGCGTTGTCTATGTGTTTTATTCAAGATATTCGAATTTAGGGGTGGGATTCAAATTTAAATACTAAATTCGAATACATACTAATCTTGAAATCATTAAAGTCGAACATGTGGATTAAATTCGAAGCTTAAATTCGAACACAAAGCTTAAAGTCGAATAATGGCTAAATTAGAACACTTCGTTCAAACCTAATGTTAAATTCGAATCCTATATTGAAATTAGAAGCACCATTCGAATTTAATGGCCATAATCTAATCCTAGATTTGATTTTATGGATAAATCTGAATGCCTTAGCCAAAGTCAAACTCCCATGTTAAATTTGAAGCCACTATTCGATTTTATAGTTATAGTCGAACCATAATTCGATTTTGTTGACATAAATTCGAATTCCCTTTTCGAATTTAAGTTAAACTCAAAACCATGATTCGATTTTAGCTAGAATTCGAGTTTGTTCACGTATTTCGAATTCGTTCTTCATATTTCGAATTTGTTCATAAGTTTTAACTTCAAAACATGTATTTCTAAGTCTAAAATCATATATATACTAAATATTAAGCCTAGATTCAATTATGTTATACATATTCTAGTTAAAATCAAGTTAAACTAACTTAAATCTCATGAAATTGCTAAACTCGAATTTATACCTTTAAAACCGAAAATATAAAGCTTAAATATTCGATTTCTTACCTCAAATTCGTACGAAATCACGCATATAATGATAGCTTGTTGTAGTATGCTTCGAGATCTTTCCGATAACGTATAAATCTTGCTAATCGGTCGGTCGGTTTGGTAGAATTTTTAGAGGGAAGTAGAGAGAGAGTAGAGAGAATAGAGAGAAATCTAGAGAGAGAGTAGAGAGAGAGTCAAAATCTGATTTTATGATTTTAATTTCCGTTTATATACTTCAACTAGTTATGTTTGCTACTTAACACGTTTTTACTTTTGTATCTTATATCTCTTTTATTTAATTATCTTAATAATTTATTAAATCATAATTTAAATATTTCTATAATTTAATTAAAATATTTCAAAACTTAATTAAATTATAATTCAATTAATGTAATAAATTACATTATGGTTCAATAATCAGATAATTTAAACTGGGGCAAAAGTTAGGTTGTTACATCATAGTCGGGAATTTTGAAAAGGTGTGCAAATGATATTTTAAAAATCTGTTTTTTTTTTCTCTTCCTTTTTGATCTACGCGGATTTGGCAATCAAAAATAAAAGAATGAAGAAAGCCTAAGTTATACCAAATACCACAGGGTCCATAGACAGTGTACCAGTCGTAAATATGGATCAACCTCAGCTACGAAGGATGATCGATACTATAAACGCCAAGACCCTAAAGAAGAACATGAGTCACGACCAGTGTCGGGGAATTCGAAAGAGTTTTCTGAATTTATGGAATTTATGAAACAACAAACCATGGTTCAAGCAAAAACTATGGAGATGCTTAGAAGGCAAATGGGACAAATTGCAGAGTCCTTAACTAAACGAGAAGAAGGGAAGCTTCCAAGCAACAGCACAGTTAATCCATCGCACCACCATGGCAAGGTGAAGAAATATGAAGTCAACGAAGTGAATGAAGTTAACAAAGTCACTACCCTTAGGAGTGGAAAGGAAGTAGATAATAAGATAGAAATGCCTAAGGAAAGTGAGATAGACGATGAGGTAGAAATTGCCTATGAAGAAGAACCTCCTAAATCGGAGTCAAAGGTAGAAACAACGATTAAGAAAGTAACCTTTAAGGAAGTAGAAGCTAAGAAACCAGTCGAGACTAAAGTTGGGGAAGACAGTTCCAACACTGAAATTGCTCCTTACCCAACCGCCTTAGAAAATCCGGCATCATTTTCTTATGGTAAGATAGGACCTAAAAATGAAGAGTTATGGGACATCTTTAATCAAGTTAAAATTAACATTTCCTTAATCAAAGCTATTCAACAAGTCCATTCTTAAGCTAAATTCTTAAAAGATCTTTGTACTCAGAAACGTAAATTTAAAATATCTCTTCCAAAGCAAATCAACCTCACTGAGCAAGTCAGTGCAGTTATCACTAGCTCACTGCCGCCTAAATTAAAAGACCCAGGATCACCCTTGATCCCGGTAACTATCGGCGATATCCAAATTAAAAAGGCACTTCTAGACTTAGGGGCAAGTGTAAACATCTTACCTGGTAATTTTTTTGACCAACATGATCTAGGCACCCTGCAGACAACAGATGTCATCCTACAATTAGCAGATAGGTCCACCAAAGTACCACGGGGGATGTTATCTGATGTAATTGTTAAGGTCGAAGATTTCTATTATCCAGTAGATTTCTTAGTGTTGGACTCGGACAGTGCTTACAAAGAAAGCCAACCGGCAATCATATTAGGACGTCCCTTCTTAGCCACAATCAATGCTCAGATCAATTGCAGGACAGGTGCCTTAGACATAGCATTCGGAAACCGCAAACTCCAACTCAATGTTTTTAACAATGTACCTAATGTACCATTGGATTCAGAGTGCTACATGATCGATTTAGTTGATGATTTAATACAACAACAATTATCAACAATAACATGTAAAGATCCAGTGGAGCTTCTTCTGTACTATAATGAGCATAAGTTAGATAATATGCCTAAAGCTAAGGAGTTCGAACTTGAACGTGTTCAGTCAGTGGACTCTACTCAACCACCGTGGACACATAAGATCGAGAAACTTCCTATTAATCTTCCGCCATCAGCAAAACCATCTTTAGAGCAACCACCCAAATTAGAGTTAAAACCACTTCCATCTCATCTCAAATATGCTTTTCTTGGCCCTGAGAGTACATTGCCTGTAATCATTGCAATAGATCTTACTGCTGCACAAGAAAAGGCCTTATTAGAAGTTTTATCGAGATATAAGGAAGCGGTAGGCTGGACTATAGCAGACCTTAAAGGGATTAGCCCAACACTGTGTATGCACAGGATTATAACTGATCCAACAGCTAAGCCCAGCAGAGATGCTCAGAGAAGGCTAAATCCCAACCTTAGAGAGGTAGTGAAGAATGAAGTATTAAAATGGCTAGATGCTGGAATTATCTATCTGATATCAGATAGCCAATGGGTTAGTCCCACACAGACGGTTCCAAAGAAATCTGGAATCACTGTTGTCGATACTTCTGAAGGAGAAAAGATTGCAACTCGCCCTGTAACGCGGTGGAGAGTATGTATCGACTAAAGAAAGCTAATTGCCGCAACCTCTAAGGATCATTTCCCTTTGCCATTCATCGACCAAATAGTAGAGAAATTAGCAGGGCAAAAATTCTATTGCTTCTTAGATGGCTATTCGGGGTATAACCAAATCCCGATACACCCAGAAGACCAAGATAAGACGACCTTTACTTGTCCGTATGGCACATTCGCCTACCGAAGGATGCCATTTGGATTATGTAACGCTCCGGCCACATTCCAGCGATGTGTGATGGCTATATTTCCAGACATGGTCGGAGGGTCTCTTGAAATCTTCATGGACGACTTTTCTATATTTGATAAGTCATTCGAAGAGTGTCTCTCTCATTTAGAAAAAGTTCTCAAGCGGTGTACCGAAACCAATTTGGTACTAAGCTGGGAGAATAGTCATTTCATGGTTAAAGAGGGAGTAGTCCTAGGACATATAGTTTCTGAAAGGGGAATGGAGGTTGATCGAGCTAAAATACAAATAATTTCATCGTTACCACCGCCTACTAATATTAAGGGAATTCGTTCCTTCTTAGGACATGCAGGATTCTATCGAAGGTTTATAAAAGACTTTAGTGCCATAAACAAACCTTTATGTAACCTTCTGCTTAAGGATGCACCATTTAACTTTGATAAGGAATGTATAGAGGCGTTTGATACACTGAAAGCTAAGCTCACAGAGGCACCAATTCTGCAATTACCTGATTGGTCTCAGCCCTTTGAGATCATGTGCGACGCAAGTGATCACGCAGTAGGTGCCGTCCTTGGCCAAAGAGTGGATAAAAAGCTGCAAGCAAAACATTCTCTGAAGCTCAAATTAATTACACAACAACTGAAAAAGAATTACTTGCAGTAGTGTATGCGCTAGATAAGTTTAGATCTTATGTCTGGGGAGCTAAGGTAATTGTGTACTCGGGTCACAGTGCCTTACGACATCCCTAGGCTAAGAAAGATGCTAAACCACGGCTAATTCGTTGGATACTGTTATTACAAAAGTTTGATTTAGAAATTCGAGATAAAAAGGGCTCAGAAAATGTAGTAGCAGACCATCTATCGAAATTGCCAGCAATCACCACTGATATGCTGGATTCCATTCGGGATAACTTTCCAGATGAACAATTAATGTTTATCGCAAAAGTGCCTTGGTTTGCTAATCTAGTAAACTATTTTGTCACAGGGAAAATCCCAGGTCATTGGAATTCACATCAAAGAAAATACTTCTTTTCCCAAACTAAACAATACATTTGGGAGGAACCGGAATTATTCAAAATAGGAGTAGATCAGATTATCCGGCGATGTGTGTCAGACAATGAGCATTATGACATTCTAAATCATTGTCACTCGTATGCGTGTGGAGGTCACTTTAGTGCTAAAAAGACAGGCCATCGAATTTTACAAAGTGGATTCTTTTGGCCGACTATCTTTAAGGACTCCTATGAGTTTGTTAAGTCATGCTTACGATGCCAGCAAATAGGAGGAATTTCAAAACGAGACCAAATGCCTTTGACACCAATCCTTATAGTAGAGATTTTCGATGTGTGGGGCATAGACTTCATGGGACCCTTCCCTAAATCATACGATTTTGAATATATCCTCGTGGCAGTTGATTACGTCTCTAAGTGGGTAGAAGCCGAAGCCACAAGAACAAATGACCACAAAGTAGTATGCCAATTTGTTAAAAGAAATATATTTTCTCGTCATGGAATCCCTGTTGGAATTAGTGTCCAAATCACAATTATTTGTAAACATATTGTTATCAGGCTGGATCCTTTTTGGGTGCATGCAATGAATTGTAAAGAGAAGATGATTAACTTAAATATATAATGTTAATTAGTTTGTTAATTTATTATGTTTAATAAATTAATTAGAAACTAAATAATTGATTATATTTGATTAATGAGTTAGTTTGTTAATTTATTAATAGTTAATAAATTAACCGGAAACTAATAGAATTAATTGAGGAAATACAGGGGCAAACTGCAATTAGTTGATAGTCAACAGGGCACCCCCTAAACCCTAATAGGGGGGCCGGCCACCAATCCATCCCACATGGATTTGGGATCAAAAATTCGTAGGTTTCTAAAACCTATAAATAGGCAGCCCCTGCCTGCTTCATTCCTCGCTCATTCAATTCTAAGTTCTCTAATAATCACTAGGGATACCAGTTTTTGGGACTCTGAGATCTGAGCTTAGAAAAGTTATAATTATCTTTTCTTTTGTTCATTGGGTGTGAACAACTAGAGGCGATCTTGCTTTAGACGCTTGTTGCTCGATTCAGAGGCTGTTCGTGCAATCCTTCTTCGTGGAGAAAATTGCGAATTTTCTCAAGGTTAGTTTTTCCTATTCATCTCTTTATTTTAATAATTAGTTGCTTAGCTTGTTTGGTTAGATCCTTAAGGTTTTATATTCTTGCATAGTTAGGTTATTTAATTTTCCGCAAAGTTTTAATTTAACCTAGCAAGGGTATAGGAAACCCAACAGTGGTATCAGAGCGGTTAACCTAACGAGTTTTGCACTAATTTTGAGATGATAATCTTGTTCTTAAATTTCGAAATTTGTTTTGATTAATTTTCAGAATTTTGATTTAATTTTAATGGTGTTTTTAATTTTAAATTAAATTGTTTAAACTTAAAATTAATTTTTAAATATTAAATAAATCCGAAAAATTAATTAAAAATTATTTTTTTTGAAAATTTTGGAGTAAAATTCATTTTTTTGATAATTATTTAATTTTTAAAATAGTTTTTAAATATTAAATTAATTGTCTAAATTTTGAAAATTGTTTTTCATATTTATCTTCAAATTTTCGGATTTTTAAAAGGTTTTAAATGGATAAATCTGAAATATTAAATAAATTATTATTTTATTAATTTAGGATTTTATTAATTTAATTAAGGGTTTGATTTTTGGGGTTTTAGATAAACATGCATTAGAGATAAGCTTGATTTTCTAGGTTTATCCTAAATCCTATTTATCTAGAAATTACCTTAATTTAAATTAAGTGCTTATCCTAAAGGTTTTAGAATATCATAATTTATTAGGATAAACTTGTATTATCCTAGGTTTAAATTTTGAGGATTTATATGGTTATATATATAGGTTTCGGATTTAATATATATATTTAATAATTAAATGTTTCTTATTTTATTTAAATATTGAAACCGAAATATATATATATATATATAATATTAATATTAATTTAAACCCTAATATTTTAAATTGTTTAAAATATACCCTGAATTTTAAAATGTTTAAAATAGAGCCTTTAATTTTAAAAGTTTAAAATTAAACCCCTAAGATTTAAAAGAAATTTATATATGTATTATTGATTATGTGTATATATATATATATATATATATATATATATATATATATATATATATATATATATATATATATATATATATATATATATATATATATATCATTTAAATCTAATTACATCGTCAGTCAATTAATAAATGGGCTCACCCATAGTGAACAAACTATAAACGAGGTATAAGGCGGGTCGCTCTGCTTCCCTAAAGGAGTAGGTTTTTAACAGCTTCGCGCTGACCTACCTCCTCCGCTTCGCTGTGCGTTCAATGGAGCTACCGAGGACTTTTGATAGGATGGTGTCCAGATTAAAAGTATAATCTAAAGTACTAAAACAAAAATCCCGTTTTAAATATATCAAAAGTGAATTAGTATGCAAATCCATGAAAAATGCACATCTCCTATATGCACTGTTAGTGGAGCGTGTGTATTGACCGGCACACTAATGAGAGACATGTTAGGAGGTGATGTAGGACTCGCGATTCCCGGACTGATCCGTGCCGGGTCTTACGCAGTTTTGCATGCTTAGATTCACCATCTTGTCCGTGATCCTCGGGAACCCAGTCACGGAAAGTAGTTGAGCATAACCGAGATTAACATGCCATTGATAAGATTCAATGAATCTCAAAAGATCTAGGAATTTCATAGAGATTGAAATCGACAAGAGTTTGTCCACCTAAAATAAATTCGTCGCGTGATTACGGCGACCCTTTTCATAAAACGAATCGAAAATATGGATCCTAGCCTTAATTCAAATTGGGTAAATTGTTTAAGGAATACTTCAAACTAACTAAAACTTTATCTCACAGATGTCTACTTCTACTGGTACTCCCACTCCTGCTCCCAACCACGCATCCAACTTCTCACTCCTTTCCGTTCTGGGTAGGGAAAAACTATCCGGTCCGAACTATGTGGACTGGATGAGAAACCTCAGGTTTACGCTGAGGTACGAGAACAAGGAGTATGTTCTCGATGAACAAATTCCCAGACAGAATGAGAATCCCACCCATGAGGAAATGGACGCACACCAGAAACATTACGATGATGCAAACGAAGTAACCTGCATCATGGCGTCATCCATGGTTCCTGAGCTTGCTAAAGCCTTCGAGAATACATGGGCCTTTGAGATGAATCAGCAGCTGCGAGAGATGTTTGAGATTAAGGCGAGCAAAGAGCACCTTGATGTGGTAAGATCCCTCATGGCCTGCAAACCAAAACCTGGAACATCTATCTGCACTTTCGTCCTTGAGATGAAGGGGTACTTCGACCAGCTGGAGGCTCTCAATATGGTGTTTGACTCTGAGTTCTCCACCAATATCATTCTTTCTGGACTGCCCACCATTTATAATCAGTTCGTACTCTCCTATCAGATGAACATGAATCAGAAGGAGACGTCAATTATGGAACTGCATAATCTGCTCCGAACCGCTGAACAGGGCATCAAGAAAGATGAGACCCTTGTGGCCCCTGTGCTTACTGTCGGTAAGGTCTCAAAGAAACGGAAGTCATCCTGGAAGGCCCCAAAAGGAAAGTCCAAGAAAGGGTCTCAAGGGAGAACAGAGTCCGGTATTGTGCCTACTAAAGATCCGAAGGAAGCAGTATGCTTTTACTGCAATGGCAAGGGGCACTGGAAGCAAAGCTGCCCATCATATCTGAAGGACCTTAAAGACGGCAAAGTCGAAAAGGCCAGCACCTCAGGTATGTTCATGATCGAACTCCATAACACTTCTATCTCTAATTCATGGGTTCTTGATACAGGATGTGGTACTCACATTTGCTCTGTATTGCAGGGACTAAGGGAAAGTAGAAGCTTGAAGCATTGGGAGCTGAACCTAATCATGGGGAAATGAAAGATCACGCCTGTGAAGAAAGTCGGAAGGTTCCAGCTCGTGCTTAGATCAGGAGTAGAGATTAGCTTAAATAATTGTTTTTATTCACCCGATATGAATCGGAACATCATTTATTTGTTTGCCTTGTATAAGGATGGATACAATTTCAGCTTTGATAATAATAATGGAAGTATTTTGGTTTATTTGAATGATGTTTTTATATTCAAAGCTTGTCCTTATAATGGCATATATGAAACTGTTGAGTGTGATAACAACCTATTATTTAATATTGATTCTAACGAAATTGATAAGTCCAAATTGTGGCACTGTCGCCTTGGGCACATTAACAAGAAACGCATCGCCCAACTCCAAAAGGATGGAGTGTTGGAATCATTCGACCTAAAATCGGATGATGTATGCGAATCCTGTTTACTGGGCAAGATGACAAAATCACCATTCACAGGAACGTGTGAAAGAGGTGAAGGACTATTGGATTTGGTCCACACAGATGTATGTGGGCCATTCCGATGTGCTACAAAAGGGGAAAATCGGTACTATGTCACCTTTACAGATGACTATAGTAGATTTGGATATGTTTATTTAATTAAACAAAAGTCCGACACTTTTGAGACATTCAAAAGATATCAAAGTGAAGTAGAGAATCAACTGGCAGAAAGATAAAGGTACTCCGCTCCGACAGGGGAGGAGAGTACCTTAGTATCGAGTTTCTCGATCATCTTAGAAGCTGTGGAATAGTTTCCCAGTTAACACCTCCTAGAACACCACAACTCAACGGAGTTGCGGAGAGGAGAAACAGGACCTTGTTAGACATGGTCCGATCTATGATGAGTCGAGCAACACTTCCAATAAGTTTCTGGGGTTATGCATTAGAAACTGCGGCACATATTCTAAATCTAGTACCCACCAAGAAAGTTTCAAAGACACCTTACGAGATGTGGAAGGGAAAGCATCCTTCCCTTAGTCACATCAAGATCTGGGGTTGTGAAGTCTTCGTTGGACGAGAGACCTCTGACAAACTCAGTCAAAGATCTGAAAAGTGTCTATTCGTCGGTTACCCACAAGAGTCATTTGGATATCTATTTTACAAACCACGTGAAAACGTAGTGTTTGTATCTCGAAGAGGAGTGTTCCTCGAGAATGAGATAATATCTAAAGAGGACGGTGGGAGTAAGATCAATCTTGATGAGATTCAAGATACTACCGATAAAAACCAACTGCAAACATTGACCACAACATGAGGATGAGATGCATGTTGAACCCAATGACATATCCTTACCTTTGCGCAGATCCGGTAGAGTTAGCAATCCTCCTGAATTCTACTATGGTTTCCATATTGAACAGGATGATATGATTAGTGATAGTACAGTAGTCGACTTAGATGAACCAGCTAACTACCGGGAAGCGATGGCAGGCCCTGAGGCAGCCAAATGGAAGGAAGCTATGGATAGCGAGATTGAATCCATGTATGGCAACCAAGTTTGGAACTTGGTTGATCCCATACCCGGTCTAAAGACGGTGGGTTGTAAGTGGATATTCAAGAAGAAAACGGATATGAACGGGAAAGTACACACTTACAAAGCTAGGCTGGTGGCAAAGGGCTATACTCAAACCTACGGGATTGACTATGAGGAAACCTTTTCACCGATAGCTAAGATTAAATCCATAAGGATAGTTCTGGCCATAGCTGCGTTTCATGACTATGAAATCTGGCAGATGGATGTCAAAACCGCTTTCCTTAACGGGAAATTCACAGAGGATGTGTTTATGACACAACCTGAAGGTTTTGTAGACACCAAGTATCCTAAGAAAGTGTGTAAGCTTCAAAAGTCCATTTATGGACTTAAGCAAGCTTCTCGAAGTTGGAATCTTTGCTTTCATGAGAAAATCACAGAGTTTGGATTTTCTAGAAGCGAAGATGAGTCCTGCATATATGTCAAGGTCAGTGGGAGCACTGTAGTCTTCCTGGTATTATATGTCGATGGCATATTACTTATAGGAAACGACATCCCAACATTACAGAGTGTAAAAGATTGGTTGGGAAGATGTTTCGCTATGAAGGATCTAGGAGATGCAGCTTTTATTCTGGCTATAAAGATTTATAGATATAGAACGAGACGTCTAATAGGACTAAGCCAGGATACGTACTTGGACAAAATACTGAAAAGGTTCAGTATGGAGAAGTCTAAGAAGGGAAACCTTCCCTTTGCTCATGACATAAAGATTAGTAAAGACATGAGCCCGAAGACACAGGAGGAACGAGACAGAATGAGTCGAGTTCCATATGCTTTGGCCATAGGATCTATAATGTATGCCATGACATGTACGAGGCCTGATGTCTCATTTGCTTCAAAACATGGTGAGTCGACATCAGCAAGACCCTGGTGAAGGTCATTGGACGGCGGTCAAGAATATTCTTAAGTATTTAAGAAATACTAAAGACAGGTTCTTGGTTTACGGTGGACAGGATGAACTCAAAGTAACCGGTTATTGCGATGCGAGTTTCCAAACGGATAGAGATGACTGTTGATCACAATCTGGTTGGGTGCTCTTATTGAACGGGGGAGCTGTGATGTGGAAGAGTTCGAAGCAGGAAACCGTGGCAGACTCTACCTGCGAGTCAGAATATATTACGGCCTCAGAAGCCTCAAAGGAAGCCATCTGGTTGAAGAATTTCATTGGAGATCTTGGAGTTGTCCCAATGGTTCAAGACCCCATCGAAATATTCTGCGACAACGAAAGTGTTGTTTCGTTGACTAAAGAACCCAAGGATCATGGAAAGTCCAAGCATATTGATCGGAAGTACCACTTTGTTCGTAGCACGGTTGAAGAAGGACATGGGATTGTGAAAAGAGTGCGATCAGAGGAGGATCCAGCTGATCCGTTCACAAAGTCACTTTCTCAACCGAAACACTGTAGTCATGCTGTTAGCATAGGATTACGAGATAATGTAAAGTTTAGTAGCTAGTTTTGAATTTGAAACATTGTAACAATGATTTGAAATTGTAATGGATTTGGTGATTAAATAATGGAGATTTATTTATTTGCAAAGTGCTGTCATCTTCTATTAATTTATCGTTGTGATTCCTTTGCATGTTTAGAACCAACTCCCAGAGTAATTAATTTTATTCAAATACCTCAGTCGTTCATACTACCGGGAGTTAGTATTGAATAAAGACTGTCATGGAATGTTAATAGACTGTCAAGAGTTTGACATAGCATAGAGATTGCTGCAACATTCATGGGTACTTAATGGAGATTTAAGTATAGGGCACTCGCACTTGGAAAGATACTTCATGGATCAAATCATAAGTATTTCCAAGATGATAATATCCTCTATTCTTCAGACGGAGATACATTGAAGTTGCGGTTTTCTAGTCCGTCATACCTTAGTGCATTCAAACACTGTGCGTAACTGCCAGTTATAACGGATGTATCTAGTTACGATGTTATTAGTTAGCTAGCGCTGTGTATGCGAAGTTTATTCGTTCCTTTTTCCTATATGGAAAAGCGATATCTATGGGCCCTCTGATGATTAAACGTTGACTCTAGAGTGTCGGGCCCGACTGAGACAAAATTGAAGTGTTCAATTAATAAGTCTCATATAGTCATATTAATCGGAAATCATAAACATAATTTTGAAACCAAAGATTGATTATAATCCATGTCTTAGTTTCATACGATATCAGAGAACGAAGGAATAGTTGATCCCTTATCTAAAGGATTAACTCTGATATGATTCAGAGTTCGGCAGCTGTATCGAGTAGCTAGGAAGGCTGGTAATAGAATGTGTTTAGACAAATAGTTGCCAACTTGTCCAAGTGGGAGACTGTTGGAATTAGTGTCCAAGTCACAATTATTTGTAAACATATTGTTATCAGGCTGGATCCTTTTTGGGTGCATGCAATGAATTGTAAAGAGAAGATGATTAACTTAAATATATAATGTTAATTAGTTTGTTAATTTATTATGTTTAATAAATTAATTAGAAACTAAATAATTGATTATATTTGATTAATGGGTTAGTTTGTTAATTTATTAATAGTTAACAAATTAACCGGAAGCTAATAGAATTAATTGAGGAAGTACAGGGGCTAAACTGCAATTAGTTGATAGTCAACAGGGCACCCCCTAAACCCTAATAGGGGGGCCGGCCACCAATCCATCCCACATGGATTTGGGATAAAAAAATTTGTAGGTTTCTAAAACCTATAAATAGGAAGTCCCTGCCTGCTTCATTCCTCGCTCATTCAATTCTAAGTTCTCTAACGATCACAAGGGATACCAGTTTTTGGGACTCTGAGATCTGAGCTTAGAAAAGTTATAATTATCTTTTTTTTTGTTCATTGGGTGTGAACAACTAGAGTCGATCTTGCTTTAGACGCTTGTTGCTCGATTCAGAGGCTGTTCGTGCAATCCTTCTTCGTGGAAAAAATTGCGAATTTTCTCAAGGTTAGTTTTTCCTATTCATCTCTTTATTTTAATAATTAGTTGCTTAGCTTGTTTGGTTAGATCCTTAAGGTTTTATTTTCTTGCATAGTTAGGTTATTTAATTTTCCGCAAAGTTTTAATTTAACCTAGCAAGGGTATAGGAAACCCAACAATCCCTAGAGCCATAATCAGTGATGGGGGTTCTCATTTTAAGAATATGTACTTTAGCTAACTACTTAAGCATTATGGAGTAACCCATAAGATAGCCACACCTTATCACCCACAAACTAGTGGACAGGTAGAAGTGACTAATAGGGAAGTTAAGCGCATATTAGAGAAAACAGTACGACCCGATAGGAAAGACTGGTCAATACGATTAGATGACGCACTTTGGGCATATCGCACGGCGTTTAAAACCCCTATTGGCATGTCTCCGTATAAGTTAGTATACGGGAAATTATGTCATCTTCCGGTTGAGCTAGAACATCGAGCCTTATGGGCAATCAAGAATGCAAACCTTAATTTCACAGCTGCCGGTATAAATAGAAAACACCAATTAAACGAATTAGAAGAAATACGTAAGGAAGCTTATGAAAGTGCTAAAATATATAAAGAAAAGACAAAAGCTTTCCACGATCGACAATAGTGATATTGTTAAGTTTATGTTCACCACTCTCCAAGCTAAAATTAGTATAAACATGTCATTACACCACATTTCCATGATTCGTGCTTTCAATCGTTATATGTGTCGCTCATAATCATGCAATTCACGACATGTACATGAATCTTGTCATGCTACGTACCCCTCATTTTTCATGCATATGAGACAAATCCAAGGAGAATGTCCATTCCGTAGTTGTTATACATTACTCTCCGCGGAATCCTTCACACTTGACATTTCGGTTATGATTATCTCACCGGTTTCTTCGGAATCCATCGAGATTTGCATAATTATGTGCCATCATGTAAATTTACTCGTGCTAAAATCCGTTTTTGCTTATATATATAGATGGCACAACAATTTTCAGGAAGTTCTTGTCGCCGAGTGACTCGCACCCCACGTATGCGTGTTCATATGCCCATTCCGATTAACATAGAATACCCTTCGCCTCCACCATCACCACCTGTCTCAGAACCACCCACCCACTTCTACATTGAGAAAACACTGAAAGAATCTGATTTTAAGAACTTCGGAATTATAAAAAGTTTTGACCGAATAGGATGGTCGGGTGCATTGAGAATTGAGACACCCTATGTACACGAATATGAGATACGTGAGTGGATGCGATCTCTTATTCGTAGGAAGGGTGATTTGGAGCATGATTTCGAACTCAGGGGGCGCATTGATGGGAAGGAAGTGATAGCTACGAGGTCGGAGCTATGTG
Organism: Centrapalus pauciflorus; assembly: GCA_020465985.1. NCBI lineage: Eukaryota > Viridiplantae > Streptophyta > Magnoliopsida > Asterales > Asteraceae > Centrapalus > Centrapalus pauciflorus. The sequence goes on from JAANYP010003866.1 coordinate 86,978, forward strand.
ACTATTTTGACTTCGATACTGAAATACCTGTAGCAAGAGAATTCTGGACTAAACGAGATTTTTCAAGTGGCGTTTTACGTCATTCGGAAGGTTGGGCAAAAAATTGACTGTGGTGTACAACCTCACTATTGAGCAGGCACGAGTTTACTCTATGTACTACTGAGGTGATTTACGGCCTTGGGCGAAGGTGCTTTGGAAAATTATTGTTTTCAACATCTTACCTCGATCCTCAAATACCACCGTTGTCCGTACAAGAGAGGTGATGCTCATTCATGCCCTTATCACTGGTAAACCTGCTATCCCCCTCGCATACATAATGATGCAAACCATATCGGAAGCTACTTTGTCTAAAACACCGATGGAAATCCCCTATGGCCGTATGTTAAGCGAGTTGTTCATCAACATGGGAGTCATTTCTGAGGGATCTAGCCCACGTTTGTTAGGGCCGAATGATGTGTGGTTCACAAGACACACCATGGCTGGATTAACGTTTGAACAAGTTTCGGACACATTTCTGATTCGTGACCCAGCTCATGGTACAATTTCCATCATCCCACCAGCTCGCTCATTTTATGTGTATGAGAAAACTCTTGAGAAGGGTAAGGCTAGGCTTGTCGAGGATCGTTATGATGAGGGAGGACCGTCACATTCACAACCTTCAGAAAATGATGTTTTGGAGGCACGTCTTAAGGCGATTAAAGATGCTGTCGAGGGACTACTAGCGGCGAACAAAGCGGTTCTTATGGAGGTCGACAAACTCAATCATGATTTCAATGTCCATGGGATTTCAGTGGGAGCTCACTCCCGCTGGCTCTCTAGCCTCCACTCTCGGGTGGATGAGCTCGAGCGGGTTGTCGGCCGCCGAAGTTTCCACACCACTTCCGTCCGTACCTCGCACATGACCTCTCCCGACGAGTATTGAAACAGTTGTTCCGTATGATTGATGCTAACAAACAGTGGCTCTTGATACTTAAACAATTACTTTTGGTTGTGTACTTGGCCTTGGGCCGTAAACAATTGGATTCGCGGTGTTTATGTTGGCACCGGTAATTGTAGGACATCCAAACATTTTCATGCCGTACTTAGTAGGACTATTACTTGTGATAAATTCATACTCCATATATTGCTCGTTTAATTGACCTACTCTTAAGCTTTCGTAGTGCCGAGGACGACACAAATTTTCTAAGTTGGGGAAGGGGAAACACATAAATGTGTTAATACTTCACGAAAATGCTTGCAAATCATAATTTTTTTATTGAAAATATGTAAATTATCAAGCCAAGCATGCACCCAACCAACTGAAAAAACGAAAATTTTTTGAACCGAACAGGCCCCCCAAGCGCAGCCGCCGGCGCAGGCCTGCGCCTAGGGGTGCGCCTGCCCGTATTCTCCCATTTTAAAGATAGAAAAATTTTTACAAACCCTACAAAGAGCACCCTTGCGCCCCCCCCCCCCCTTACGGTTTCTTCATCTTCTTCACATATATTTACACTAAAAACCCATTCTTGCCCACAAAAATCACTAGAAATCAAGATAGATCTTCACATTACACAAGATTTGGCAAAACACTTGAGTTTCCAACTCAAGTTAGGGAAGAGGGAATCAAGCTAGGAACTCATTCATTACAAAGTTAGATTTAAGTTCTCCTCCATTTTCATCAAAAGCAAGGTATGAACTTTCCACCATTTTATGAACAACTAAGCTTTAATGGAGTTTTGGGATTGATTTTGACTTCTAGGTTGAGTTTTTGCATGGCCAATTAAACAAGATAATTTAGTGATTTTATGATGCAAAGTAGAATATAAAGTGAAATCATGGTCACAAATAAGAAAGAAGGAATGCTAGTCAATTTCCGAAAAGTTCGTTGCTATTTTGTGCAAATTGCTTAAATTGTTAAATGTGACAATGTGTTTAGCTTGATGTGCATAAGTTATACATCTTTATATTACATATGATATGATCATTGCATAAATTATAAGTTATGATTCCTTATTGTGAAATTAGAACGACTTGAGAATGTTATATTTATATACACTTAAGTTATCGTAATTGCAGATGTCTCGGCGAACAAGACAACGTGTGGGAGAAGGCGCCAGTTCCTCTACCCAACCGAGGGTACAATGGAATCCAGACTCTAATCTGTCACAACACCCAGCCAACATCCGACGGCAATTATTTATGACGAAGAAATTCTCGGGGAAGGTTCTGGTAGAAAAGAGAGTGAAAAAAGATGAATTTGAGAATTATGGGGTAGTAAGGTGTTTCGACCGCTTGGGATGGGAGGCTGTTTTGGACTTGGGCGGGGAGCACATTTACCATGAGGAGGTTATGGAATGGATTTCCACATTGAGAAGAGAGGAAGGACGATTCAGGGGCGATTTCACACTAATAGGGCGCGTGAATGGACACGAGTTCCCGATGACCGCACAGGCCTTGAGAGAAATTTTTGGAGTAGATATTGGAGTTGGAGCAGATGAGGCACGGGTTTTCAATTATGAGTATAAGACGGATGCGCAGCTAGCATTTACGGATAGGACATGGGAGGGAGAATGGACTACGCAGCTGGCGGAAATTTTAAGAATTGACTACAATGCCGTGGCAGGGTATACGGCATATGCCAGGCGCGATCTCAGCCCCATGGCGAAGGTGTTGCATAAGATCGTTACCAACAATGTGCTTCCGAGAGACAGTGACTTGACGAAGATTCGGCACAAGGAGGTAACCATTCTGTACGCATTGATGACAGGAGAGTCGAGCCTCTCTTTTGCTTGGATTGTAATGAACGACCTTTGGTCGATTTATGACACAAGGGAGAGGAAGATAATTCCTCACGGATGGGTTATATCAGAATTTTTTAGGGCTCAAGCAGTTATTTCTCCCATCTCTGTTCCAAGAGCAGTCTCCGGCGCCGTCATCACAGCAGCCATGATACAAAGCATCACCTTACGTCAAACGGAGCAAGGTTTTGAAATATTCAACTCAGACACGGGAAAGACGCACCAAGAGTCGTATGGTGTAGAAGAAGCAAAAGCTTATCACCAGCATCAGGCAGAGCGAGTACATGCAGCAGGGGGAGCCAATGATATGTCCCAAGTGATCGCACGGTTAGACGCAATGAACCTGCGTTTGGGTAGCTTCCAGGAAGATGTAGTTGGGAGGATGGATGAGTTCCAACACGAGTTGGAGACCCAGACAAACCGCATTGATGAGATCTACACGGGTGTGCGCGCATCGGCATTTCAGAATGCCTTCTACAACCAGTAGCACTAGGCATACACTGACGCGGTAAGAGACAATATGAACTATAACGCCGGATTGCCACACCAAAAGTACGAGAACTATCAGTGGCAGAATTTTGAAAGGCTGAACATTGAGGAGCGAACGCCTCAATACTTCCCAGCTTATGGTCGAATCCCAACCACGACACGAGGGGACAGTGTGGTGCATCCTGCGAACACATACCGGCCTGCACCACTCATGCAAGAAGATCGGAATCCTTTCGGGGAATTGTTTGCCGGCATCTTTGGACCGCCACCACCACCACAGTAGTCAGGTTCTCCCGTTCCTTTTTCTTTAATAAGATGATTTATTATTTTCGCATACATTATTATTATTAAATAAATGTGTTTCTTTTAAGAAAGGTTGTGTGAGAAGTAAGCCGTTAAAATGATCCGATCGAATTGCCCTATAAATCCTTATTGTTGAGCTTGCAACTTAAATATGATGATGTTAGTTAGGCCGGTTTCAAGTAAAAAGATGTAATTACATGAGTTTAAATACAACACCGAGAGTCTTAAACACTTAAAATTAAAAAGTTGAACTGAATTTGAAGTAGGATATATTATGTTGTAGCGAGTGATAAATGACAAAAGTTTCAATAGCCATTATTAATCCATGCAATAAGGGGGAGGAATTGAACACGAATATGAGCCTCAATTCAAGTATGGCCTAGCTGATTCGGGAAACTAAGTCTGAAGGGTACCATCATGCCTAGTCCCCTAAGGCCAACTGGTCTGGGAGTGACTGACCTAAATCCTGTTACACGAATCATCTAGAAAGCCATGTGAACTTGAAATGAAAAACATAGATATTGCATGAAAAAGACCAAAATGAAAAGAAAAGAAAAATCAGTAGTTATAGTCATGTGTCGAGGAAAAAGATGGTCCAGTGACCCACGTGAATTCAATTCTATAACCTTGAGCTAAAAGGATAATAGTGGTGAGGAATTTTTGAACAACTTTCTGAGAGACGTCACGATATATCTGAAAATAATCCAGTTCGTGTCTTTGATTTTTCTTGAAGGCTGGTGTTTGTTTAAATAAGCTGATTAAATCTTTCACGCTTGATAAACCCGATGTTTAAAAGTCTGATTTTTGTTGCTTGCTCGGGACGATCAAGGGTTAAGTTGGGGAAGTTTGATCGGGTTATAAATTACCGTGTTACTTAGGTGTAAAAGAGTTGTTTTTGAGTAAGAAAATGTCGTAGAATGTGCTACTATTGAATATATTCTGTGCTTGTACAGGTAAATAAAATCCAGTCTAAATTGGCGAAAAAAGGAAAGAAATCAGAACAAATTTTCAGAGCCAGGCGCAGAGAGGGGCGCAACCCTGCGCCCAGACCACGTGCTCAACAGAAGAAATTAATTCGCCAAAACACGGATTTTACAGTCAGGCGCAGGGGGGGGGGGGGGGGGGGGGGGGCGCAGGCCTGTGCCTACGGCTGCGCCCAACCCATTAAAATAATTTTCCAGCCGTTTTTAGGGTTTCCAACCTTTTTTCTATAAATACAAAAGTCAGAGATGTGAAAAATCATCGTTTTTTGGAGAGAAAAGCTTAGGAAAAGGATCCTGTTTGAGCGAACACAAGTACGAAGAGCACACGAGTCAAGCTACGACATTTGCTATGAAGATGGATACACAACTCTAGAGTATTGCACCAACGATGTCCGGCTAATCTCACAATAATCATTCTCGAAGGAAGCACAACGCTAAGTGTTTAATTTTATGAACGATTATCTTATGTTTGCATGGTTTTATTATTTATGTTTTGATTGTGAACGAATGATTGTTATTTGTTTGGTTGCGTTTCACAAGATAGTTCGTTGATATTTTATTATTCGTGCCATGTTATTTATTTAATTAAGACGAGTAATCAAACGTGTCACGCGCTATACCCAAAATCACATAACGAATCTAATAATAATTATAAAAAGATTATGTCTATGTAATGTTCACATCGTTTATAAATTAAATACAAAGCTAAGTGTGGAATCCGGGAATGGTTATATTCGTACTATATTTAATCAAACAACGCAATTAAGTTTTCTTTTTACAAATCACGTAAGTAGTTAATTTTATAAATCAAGTAATCATCTTTTTCAAACCAATCAATCTTTCAAACTATTTTACAAACGCTAATCGCTCGACTACGTGCATTTAACCTCTCGCTCTCTGTGGATACGATCTCTACTTACCCTAGCTTCTAAGGTATTTAGTGGTTATTTTTGACGGGTTAACGACACTCGCATCAGTGGTCTCGATGGGGGAGGGAGGGAGGGAGGGATTGATGAATAGATATTACGAAAGAATAAATGCAAAAAAGTTGTAAAATCTTTTGGCTTTAAATTCCTAATTTATCACCTAATTTACCTCTTATAGTCTATATCTATATATCTATATCTATATATATTAATAAAAGAAAATAATTCACTACACGTGTCACTTTCTCATCGCATTAAACTTTTATTTTCCCACCTTTTTTCCATAATTAAATAATTCATTTACTAATTTAACTACTATTAATAAAGAATAATCTATTTTGAATACTTTATTATTTAATTCATGAAATGCAATAAAGGAAACACATTAAATATTTCAATATAAATTATTTTTAGTGGTAAAATTTATTTACAAGTAAATTTGTATTTATTTTTAAGGTTTATCAGAAAAAAATCAACTAGTTTTCACGGTTTTTTGTTTTAGTCTCTTCATGTTTTTTTTTCAAAAAATCTTCAAGTTAATTTTTTCTTGGTTTTGTGAAATTTGTCTATTTGAGTCATGTTATAATTGATTGACTGAGTTTTTAAGACTGAAAATCGGATTATTATAGTCAAATTTCATTAACGAAAAAAATTAACTTGAGAGTTTTTCTGATAAAAATTATATGGAGGGACGAAAACAAAAAAAGAAATTGAAAACACATTGGTTTTTTCATAATAAATCCTTAATATATTAAACTTTTTCAAAAACATAAATAATTACTAAAAATATCCATGTTTACATGGGTAAATAAGCTAGTGAATAATTAAGTCATTCCATAAATGCTCTTAATGATCCCTTATGATGCGTTGATGTTTCTTGTGATGCAAATTGATTTCCTGAGGTTTCGTGGTGCATTATTGGTTTTCAATTGAACACACCTACACGTACATACAACATATATTATACACACATAAAATTTGATAATTTTATTTCAATGCCATTTGAAAGTGATGTCTATGTCATTGTCAAGGATTATGTATTCCTTATTGAGAATGTATGTAAATAAATTTAGTATTTTTGCCATGATGTTGAAATACTTAGCACATTGCTTATTTTATTCTTATAGAACGCAAATATGATGTAATAAAAAGACAAGCTACCTAAATATTGTTGAATACACGACTATTTTGTGAAGGACTTAACTGTTCTAATGCTTAAGATCCAAAAGCCACACGTGAATATGATGGGTGGATCTAAATGATACAATTAAGTTGGCTTTGTCTAAAGATCTATATATATTGCTAAATGCATGCAGAAGCTCTATCCAACATCTAGAGAACTCAACGGATAAGATCCTTGAAGGAAGTCGTTATACATACATACATGCATGCATATATATATATATATATATATATATATATATATATATATATATATATATATATATATATATATATATATATATATATATATATATATATATATATATATATATATATATATATATAGGGAATGACTCTTTTAAAAACTTTAAATTTCATGAGAACCTAAGAACCATTTGTCGCCATTAGATCAACAAGATCTATGACTGAAAATTATCAAATGACATTTTTGTAATTATTTGGAATTTTCATAGTGGGGAATTTTGAAAATGTGTGCAAATGATATTTTTGGAAGAAAAATATGTGTTTTTTTCTCTTTTTTTCTCTTCCTTTTTGATCTATGCGGATTTGGCAATTAAAAATAAAAGAATGAAGAAAGCCTAAGTTATACCAAATACCACAGGGTCCACAGGCAGTGTACCAGTCGTAAATAGTACAGCTTGAAGCTGACCTCGGGAATTATCAAACTCAGGGAACGACAAATAGAATCCAGATACCGATATTAGGATTATCAGTAATATCTAACCATTGAGAAGGGTTGAGGATGATTTTAACCCTATATAATTAAAACTATCTATCAGATATAATAAAAGCAACACTCACCTGGATACGTCTTTAGGATTAATGGAGTAAAAAGGTGTGAAAACACTTAAGATATTTTTTGTCAAAGAAAAGTAAGTTAAAATTAAATCCAACTGTTTTAATCTTTTAAGTTCAAGGGTTTGAAACTTTGATGTAAAACCGATTCATGGTCATATTTTATTAATTTCAGAAAATCAAGTATGGAGTTCTCCAGTATTCCCCAATTTCCAAAAATCAACAGAAAATGTCTTTTACGATTAATTAAGTCAACTAAATCTAGCTTTTTAGAGATTAAAGTTGTCTACACGTCAAGCGCTCGGAATTAAGTCTAAAAACATCACTCAAGTCCAAGGAAATCAAAGATTAAATTAATCCTATAATCACGATATTGCTAAGAATTAATTTGCATACAATGATTTCACAATTTATTAACTAGTCATTATCTCATAATCACAATAATGCTAGAAATAACAACAAAGTAATAAATCACTTAAATTTGATTAAGTTTATAAAAATCAGAATTTATAATCAATAATCATCATCACAATAATGCTAGAAAATCAATTATAATCCTGATTTTACACATATTAATCGTATGAATAAAAAATACATCAATGAATCAAAAATACATCAATGAATCAAGCACTTTTTAACCAAAACCATCAAATACTCCACTAATCCATGTAAAAACGTAACCAAGCAAGTGTTTAACTAAACTACTCACTAATCATGTTAAAAACAATAAAATAAACGAGATCTATGCTAAACATCATCATTACAGAAAATAAATCGCAAAGAGTGTACCAAAAACCGTAAGAAAAACGAGACAATCCCGCAACCGAATGCTTGAATCCACTCTTCTAGCCGAATGCTTGATTAATCTACCTAAAACTAAGCTAAAGTTCAAAAACTATCTAACACCTAGTAATCGCACCCTAAACTATGTGTAAAAGTTCGTCCGAAAATAGCCTTCAAAAAAAACGAAACGACTGCTCACTTTGTTAGGCACAAAAAGGCCTCAGTCAAACCTGTTCTACATCTGAGGGGGAGATTGATAATCAAACCTGTTGATGCATTTGAAGGTTGAATTTAAGGCCTGTTATATGCCTTATTGAAGCCTGAAAATGATTTGCAATATTAGTCATAAGCTGTTCTATGTGTTGCATGTGTTGCAACTAAGACAATTTGTCCAAGCTGCTCTGTCTGCTGAACAGGCTGGACATAAACTGTCTACGCTGCTCTACACTGGTGAGCAGCTTGGGCACTTTTAAAGTGTTCTGTTCTTTGTGAACAGAACCTGTTCTTTGTGAACAGGCTAAACACTTTATGGAATATGTTTCCAAGTCATCATGTATTGTTTTTGACTACAAGATCAGTTTACAAAGTCGAAGACAAAGTGGAAAACAGAACTGCTCAGCCTGCCCAAGCTGTTCTATAACATGAAGACAAAAGGTTATTTGAAAAAGGGTGACAGACCTTTTTCTTATATCAAAATAGGCCTTTACAAGGAAGAAAGACGCAAAGTTGACATTCCTAAATTAGTTAAAGGCAATGCAACAGTAGACAAAGTGAAAAGACAAAAGTTCTGCACATGTGAAGACAAGTCTGCTTTTCAGAAAAGTGCAGAAAAGGTTATGTTGTCTTTTCAACAAGACTTCTCCTTTTTCATTCCGTCCAATGAAGATGTTTCTCTAGATCCTCTGAGTGAGTATAAAAGGAAGCTTCTAAGGACAGAAAGAGGTTGAAGAAAGCTAAGTGCTGAAACCAAGAGTGAACGTGCAAGTCGTGATTTTCATGCATGCCAAGCCTTCTGTGTAACCAGTATCTGTGTGTCTAAGGCCTGTTTTACACAAGCCGTTCCTTAAGTTCTTGAAACACAGTGAGTGCTTTCTTAGTGGTGTATTCATTGTATTCTAGTTTGAGTTTGTCTTTAAGACTAGTGAACAATACTGTTGTATCTGTCATCTTCAGCTTTGAACTATTCCGCATTCAAGCTGGTTTGTAATTAACAAATTGTTGATATACAGTACAAAACATTGAAAAAGAGGTGTAGTTTTTTAAATAGCTGTTTCACCCCCCTCTACAGCTTAAAAGCTATATACTTTGGGACCTTTCAGGACCTACAACTGGTATCAGAGCAGTTTTAAGAGTGTGTTGTCCATTCTAGATCTCTCATTCTCCCAAGTTTCCCATGGACAACATGGCTGCAAATTCTTCTTACTTGACAATCGGCTCTCATGGGCAACTCCAAAATTTAATCATCAAAACTCTCTCTGGTTGGAAGTGCAGAATGATGCTCTACTTATGAGAATCTGGATGTACAACTGCCAGAGATAGTGATGGAGGGTCCCTATGTGCCAACCTCTGTCACTACCATAACTCCAGCGGTTGAAGGAGCTGCTCCTGAAATCAGGACCTTTGAGAAAGCTAAAGCTCAATGGTCTGATGAAGACAAGAGACTGGTGGCTCTGGATGCAAAGGCCAGAAACAATCTGGTCATTTCTCTTCCTGATGATGTGTTCAAACAGGTTGAGAAAATGAAGACAGCAAAAGAAATGTGGGATACTTTGTGTACCGTCTATGATGGACCCACAATCACACTGGACAACAGGATCAACAATCTTGTTAGACAGTATGAACTTTTCTTTGCTAAACCAAAGGAGACTCTCACTGAAACCTACACCAGGTTTACTGCCTTAGTGAATGATCTCAAAGCTGTTGGGATCACTAAGGACAGTCTCACTCTGGTGAATAAATTTCTGGACATTCTACCTGAAGAGTGGAACTACTTTTCAACAATTCTAAGGAATTCAGGTACTATCAGAAGTATGGATCTAGTCAATCTGTATGGATCCTTACTGAATGATGAACAGTCAAGGCAACAAAAGAGAAATGCCTTGGAGATGTCCAAAAGAGGTGCAGCCTTTGTGGCCAATGTGAGACAACCTGTAAATCAGGTGAGTGATGTGTTCACTCAACCTGATCAACAGGATGATGACAAAGAGGAAGAGTCAGGAGAAGAAGATAATGCAGATCTTGCTGAACAAGATGATGAGCAAATGATAGCCATGCTTGTCAAAAGGTTCAACAAGAAAAGGTTTGGAAGAAACATGCTGCAAGGAGGTTCAAGTGCTGGCAAAAAGAAGGCATTTGATAAATCCAAAGCTGAATGCTTCAAATGTGGCAAAACTGGCCATATTGCTGCTGACTGTGTGTCAAAAGCTGTTGGTCAGTCATCCAAACCATACAAGACAAACAAGGATGATGGTTATAGGGTTAAGTACCTTATGGCCATGGCTAAGCTGAGGAAGTTGGAAAACTCAGTGGGTTCCAACCGCCAAAAGGGACTCATGGCAGAGACTTGTGATTGGGAGGAATCTGATTCATCATCTGATGAAGAAGATAATCAATGTCTGATGGCCAACACTGATGTCCCATCAACAAGCAGCTTCAAACAAGATATGGCTGAAGCTGAAGCTTTCAGCAGCTTAGAGAACTGGAATCCTACTATGATGTATAAGGTACAAAATTTTATGGCTTACAGTTCTGAAGAAAAAGTTAAAATGTTTGAATATATGCTTGTTGATCTCAAAGCTGCTGTTGAGAAGCATGATGCTTTACTATCTGAAATCTCTAAGCTTAAAGCTGATCTTAAAACTAAATCCAGTAAACTGGACAGTTTCCATAAGTTGGAAACTGAGCTTGATGAATTAAAACACATCAACTCTATTTTACTGGAAGAAAAGAGAGAAACAGATATAAAGCATGCTAAGCTTCAAAAGATAGTTGACTCTTGGTGCCAATCTGCACAAAAAGTCAGCCATTGTATAAGTCAACAGATTCCTGCACAAATCCAAGCCTATCTTGGAGGGGATCTTGACACAGCAGCTTCCATCGTTGAGATCAATAATCTGAAAGAAGATTTATCCACTCTTGGTGAACTTTCAAACACATTCATTCAAAATGTGAATGGTAAACTGATCTCAACAAATAGGTTTGTCAGGCCTCAAAACACTGACAGCTTGTGTGAATTTAGTTCAAAAGCTGATGTTGGAATTTGTTCTCCATCAAGTCAGCCTGCTAAGTGCTCTACTGGTTCACAAAAGCAAAAGAAAGGAAAACATGTTCAAACTGAAGTTGTGGATACTAAACCTGTTGACAAAACGGGTTCTGAGTCCAAAGCTGATGGTAAAAAGCATGTTAATCCTTTTGATGCTAAACACTTTGAAAACAAGTTTTCAAAAGGTAAGCAGTCTGTTTTAAACAAGGGTAAGTCTCATGTTGAAAACAAAACTGCTGTGATTTCAAATAAGTTTTCAAATCATAGTAGTAAACTGGTTGTAAACAAGAACAAACTTTATAAAACCAGACACAGTGAGTATGCTGATAGGCAGCATAAATCACAATCCAGTAGGGGCAAAGATAAAGCCATTGCTCAAACTGGAATAATTGGGAATAAGTTTCCCAAACCTGTGGAAGCTCAAAAGCCAATCAAGCTCCATGTCTTTGATATCTGTCCTCCTAAAAAGAAGACAGAAGAGGCAGCCAAAGCTATGGTTATTGAACTATCTACTCAAACTGTTGATTCAACAAGAAGTAATAAAACTGCTAAACCTGCTGAAAGAATCAACAAAAATAACTCAGAATGTGTTTCTGAAAGATCTTCTTCCAAAAATCCTAAAAAGAGAAAATGTTACAAATGTGGGAAGAAGACACATCTGGCTAAGGACTGTCCTGAATCTGAGGACATGAGGCCTGTTGACTCTGCTGTTTCCCTCACAGCTGTCACAAGCAGTGGTGGAAATGTCACAGTCACTGAGGATGGTATTCAAGCTGATACCATTCAAATAGGGAATATTAGTGTGGATATTTCAAGTCCATCAACAAATGTTGATGAAGTAGGAGAACTCATCTCTGTGATGAGTTCCCCTAAAAATGACTAATAATTCTATTATCACTCTACAGGAAAAACAACCTACCCAGGTTTGGTACTTGGACAGTGGCTGCTCAGGGCACATGACAGGTTGTAAAGAATTGCTGAGTGAATCAGGCCTGAAAAAGGGCCAAAAGTCACCTTTGGTGACAATGTACAGGGATCCACTGAGGGATATGGAACTCTTAAAGCTGGTGCTGCAGTGTTCAAAAGGGTAGCCTATGTGGTTGGGCTAAAACATAACCTTGTTAGCATAAGCCAACTATGTGATGCTGGCTACAAGGTTAACTTTGATGAGCACCTGGGTTACATATTGGATTCCCAAGGCAAAGTTGTGCTATGTGCTCAACGAAAGAAAGGTGTATATGTTGTGGATATGCATTCTGCTGACCCCACAACTGAAACCTGTTTTCTCACAAGAACAAATGCTGATCTAAACTGGCTATGGCACAGAAGACTGTCACATCTGAACTTCAAGAACATCAACAAACTCTGTAAGAAAGAGTTGGTGACAGGTTTACCTTCTATGACTTTTGCTAAGGATAGATTATGCACAGCTTGTGAGAAAGGCAAGCAGAGAAAAACATCTTTTAGATCCAAACATAATTTCTCTATTGATACTCCACTCTTCTTAATCCATATGGACTTGTTTGGACCTGTTAATGTCCCAAGTCTAGGAGGAAGAAGATACACTCTTGTAATGGTTGATGAGTTCTCCAGGTACACATGGGTGATCTTTCTAAAGAGAAAAGGAGAGGCTGCTAGAGAGATTATTGGATTTGTCAAAAAGATGGAAATGCTGAACTCTGCCCAAGTAAAGCAGCTTAGAAGTGATCATGGTACTGAGTTCAGAAACAGTACTCTTGAAGACTTCTGTGAAGAGAAAGGAATCACTCAAAACTTTTCAGCAGTAAGAACTCCTCAACAAAATGGAGTTGCTGAAAGGAGAAACCGAACTCTCATTGAAGCTGCCAGAACCATGCTGTGTGCATCAGGTTTACCTTCATCATTTTGGGCTGAAGCTGTTAACACTGCCTGCTTCACCCAAAACAGATCCTTAGTGGTGAAAAGATTCAACAAGACTCCTTATGAGCTGCTCAAAGGGAGGAAGCCAAATGTCAGTTATTTCCATGTGTTTGGATGTCCCTGTTTCATTCTGAATCAAAGGGATCAGCTGTCAAAGTTTGAACCTAAAGCTGATGAAGGTGTGTTTGTTGGCTACTCTACTATCTCCAAAGCCTACAGAGTATACAACAACAAAAGAAAGGTGATAGATGAATCTATCAATGTCACCTTTTGAAGAGTCCAAGAATGCCTCCCAAAAGCTGTTCCTGAATCAGTTTCAGAAAAATTAAACTTTGATTGACTGATGCATTCCATATG
>JAANYP010003866.1:100936-206510 GCA_020465985.1 Centrapalus pauciflorus
AATCAATTGAAGAGGACTCAAAAGCTTCACTACACCCAGTGTGAAACGCTTAATCATGATGGAAATGATGATGATTCTGCAATCCACCCTGTTGAATAAATGTTACTGACTTAATTACAACTGCATGTCCAGAACCTATCAGCTTGATTTTCACAGTTCCTATGCCTGATATGTTCCAACAGTGGTTCAGGACATGTCAACAAACTGCGGACCCTCTGTTCGCTCCCGTGAACAGGACTCAAGACAACAGTGTGTCTGCAATTCTTGAGAGCTGTTCACAGGACCTGCTGAAGAGAGATGTTACACTCAGGTGAAATTCATCATGAAAAATGTACTAGTGGATCAGGGTGTCCACCCCAATGATCAAATAATTGGTGACATCAACACCAAGGGATACAAACACGGTGGGACAGCTTAGCGGAATTTTGTATATGTTCTCTAGTTTTGTTTCACTGTGTGATGGAGCCACAAAGAAGGTGATGATGAAGCATAATTAAAAGATTGCCAATGGTCACTGCCATGCAACGAAGAGCTCAATCAGTTTGAGCGAAACACTGTAGGGAAGCTGGGTCCCTGCTCCCTAAATGTTAAAACTATAATTGGCATAAATGGGTTTTCAGGAATAAGAGGATGAGCACGGTATGTCATTAGAAATAAGCAAGACTGGTTGCTCATGGCTACAGGACGGAAGAAGGAATTGATTAGATGAAACTATTTGCTTCCTTTCTTTCGTGGCCAGGCTAGAAGCAATTCGTTGTATTCTAGCCTACTGCTGCTCATAAGAGCCATGAGGTATTTCAAATGGAGTTGAGAGTGCATTTTTGAAGTGGGGCGGCAGAAGATGAGTATATGTCAAGGCAAGCTCCGGTTTTGAAAAATGAAGCAACCCAGGTTTTGTCTATACGTCTGAGACAAAGCTCTCTATGGTCTTCACAACAAGCCCCTAGAGCCTCGGTTATGACACTCTTACTGATTTCCCTTAATGAGCAATGGGTATCCCGAGGTAAAAGTGGATCGTGGATACTACCATTTCCTAAAGACGGTGACAGTCTTGACATTAGCTTTGTTCACATTTAGGTGGTGACATGAAGAGGTGGGGCGTACTTACATGAGCAGTTTAATGCAAGAAGTTCTCATTGCCATGAAAGCTAAGGATGAACGGAGGAGGACTGGGAGGAGAAAGAACTAACTTTCTGTTTCGAGGATGAAAGGTTAAAACAAAACCGCAACTTGGAAGGTTTTATAAAGCAAAGAACAAGTACACTGTAGGCGATTGAAAACGGTTCAAAGGGGAGCAAAGGTAGCCTATGAAAACCCTCAATGGCAAAAACCACGGCTAAAAATTTGGATGCTTTGAGGCCGTTGGCAAAGCTTGTTATTATGTTAACAGCTGACAGATGGCCTTATGATTTGGGTTGGATGTCTTGCTAGTTTGAGACTTAACGGCTAGGAGACCGGATATTAGTGTGCCACCGTGTTGATGGCTAGGTCGGATCAAGGGACCAAAGGAATCGCACATCTTGAGCTGTTAGAAAGAAGCTTCAGATACCTGGAAGGGACACCCGGGTTGGGGCTTGGTAGCCAAAGAGCAAGCCTTGAATAACAGGCTAGGCAGAGTGGAGGGTGCAGTGGCGGCAGGTGAGGAGAGGAAAAGCACAACTTGTGTATAGGAAAACTCCTATTCTGTGTGATAACACAAGTGCCATAGCCATCTCCAACAATCCATTATTTCACTCAAGAACAAAGCATATTGAAGTCAGACATCACTTCATCAGGGATCACATCCAAAAAGGTAATGTGGAGGTAAGTTTTATTTCCACAAATGAACAGCTTGCAGACATTTTCACCAAACCTCTGGATGAAAAAAGGTTTAATTACCTTGTCAGCAAGCTGGGCATGTTAAACAAGAGTGACTAAGTGTCTCTCAACGGTCTAATAATTCGTATGTCTCACACTGCTCAAGTTTCTCTGAACAGCTTAGACAGAACAGGTTATACATGTTCTGTACTTAGTCATTTGTCTGAAAAACTTGAACAGCTTGAACATACAACATGCTGAACAAAAACAGTTTAACCTGTTTATTCGTCCAGCCTGCTCTGATGGTTCAGTCTTCAACCTGTTCACTTCTTCACACTGTAACCTGTTCATCTATTGAACTCAACCTGTTCTCACAAAGGAGAGCAGGCTGAAGGAACAGTTTGAAGGAAGAACGGCTTGAAGACTGAGAACCTTGTTGACCCTGATCATCACAGGTTTGACCATCAGCGTAGACCAACAGTTTAATTACCTTTCTTCATAATTAAGTTTCTTAAATTATGTTTTATTTAACTTAATTACTGCGGATAATGTATGTTACGTGTGTTAGTGATCAAAAAGGTCAAGTGGTCTGACAATGTTTCTGACATGGACAAACGTTCCGTTTTCCGTTAACAAACATTTCAAATCAAACCGCCCAAATCTTTTCTCTCTCATACACACGACCATTCAAAATCCTATAAATACCACCATACTGTTTCATCTTCGTCTTCCTCATCATTCCCAGAAATTCTCTAGAACCCTAAAATCGACTAAGTGTCTTTTGCTTCCTCAAACCTTCAAATTTCTCAAATGGCTCACAGACCCAATCCCTTTCTGCCAGTTTTCGTTGGTGAGGATGTTGTTAAACATCCTTCTGTCACCACGATGCTGACCCTGAAACCCACCAACTACATAGCAAACCTCACAATCCCCAAATACTATGTGGGGAAGGGTTACGATCAAATGGTGGAATTTCTGCAAGTTCATCCGTTGAACTATGCCCTGACTGCATCTTCTGGTGTCCTGTACCAGGAGATGGTATACGAGTTCTGGTACACCTGCTCTTACAATCCAAACACTAAGGTTATCAGAGGTACTATTCTCAATGGGACTCAAACCATTGAGATTACAGTCGATCTTTTGAGGGAAGTTCTTCATCTTCCAGTGGCTGAGAACTATGATCTCCCTCAGCCTGAAAATGAGCAAATGGGCAATCTACTACGCTTCTGTGGTGTGGCAGAACCCAAGGTTGGAGCTACTCTGTACAGGAAGGAGTTATCACCTACATATAATTTCCTATTTGCCTCTGTGGCAATGTCATTCAGCAGCAAGGTTGGTTCCTTTGACCAACTTAGTAGAGATGAAGTGCCTATAGTCCTTCAGCTGGTGGATGTGACTACACTTGATATGGCCAAATGGATCTTCTTGAACATGAGAAACCTGGTACAACAAGAGACAAGACCAGCAGCTGTCAGATATCCCAGGTTCCTGAGTCTCATCTTCTGCCATGTCTGTGGTGAGCATCTATATCACTCTCCACCCCTACTTAAAACTGCTGCATTCCCTGTGATAGGGAATAGGGTGTTTCATACTCCTGTACTGGAAAATGAGCCTCCTCTCTCAACACCAATGAGGAGGCTGTTGGGTTTAGTGGAAGGACCCTCTGCTGTGAGGGTGGATCCAGGCACTGCTGCTCCCGGTGGAAAATCCAAAGCCAGGTCTAAGTTGGTAAAAAGGACCTTGGCAGCTGAAGCTGGGCCTGTTAAAAAGAAGGCCAAAACAGCTCAAGCTGAGTCTGCTCCCTTAGCCTCTGTGGCTGAGGAAGAGCAGATTCCTCACCCTGGCTCATTTGTTGAGCCTGAAGCCTTTGTGGCTGGTGCCTCTGTGGCACAAGAGACTATGGAACAGTCCAGCCCCACTGTTCCTGACCCAGTCTCCCATCCAGTCCAAACAGATCCCCTCTCCTCTCCACAATCACCCACTTCATCCATCCGTTATCAAAGAAAATCATTAGCCAAAAAGAAACTAGCCCAGAAAACAGTCTCCTCTGTTCACTCTCAACAGGGTTCAGTTGTAAAAGAAGCAACCCAAGCTGCCTCTCCTATTTTGGGAGAAGGTTCAGCTCATTTGGAGCCTGCTTCACTCCAGCCTGAGTCACCCTTGAGTCAGCCTAGACCCTCTGGTTCCTCCCAACAGGAACCAGTTGTACAAATGGAGATACCCACATCAACTATCCCAGCCTCCCAACAGGCTGAGGATATTGACAGACAGGAGCCCTCTCCACTCCACACTGAGTCCACACTGTCCCCCACTCATATCTCCTTACACCCTGAGTCTGCACGAGGTGCCCACGCTGCTGATATAGACCAATCAGCCGCTCAGCCTCAAACTTCTGTTTCCCATGATTCAGCTGTTCAACACCAAACAGCTGCTGAGGGACCAATATCCCAAGCTGATGAACCTCAGAGATCATACCATCCCTCTGGTGAGGCTGCTCCCTCAATGCAAATTCCATCAGCAGGTTTCACCACTGCTGATGTTGAAATGCATATCCCATCTCCCCATGATGAGGTGCCTTTAGACCAAGGCACTGCAGAGGGAACCACCACTGGTCTTCATGAGGGTGCTGCAACACAAGCAGCATCTGAGAGGCCCCAAACATCATCTCCTTCTCCTAATGATGCAGCTACAGCCGCTGCTGAAGGACCCCTTGATCCCTCTAACCTGGGCCACCTTACTTTTGCCCAGGCTATGGAACTATTGTCCAAAGCTTCTCTTCCTTCTCCCTCTCATCCTCAAACACCAGCCTCATCATCATCTTCTCCATCTACTCACTCCAAACAGTCCACCCATACACCACCATCTCCCAAAGACCTGCCTTTGAAGGATCAGCTTTCATTGCTGACCAACAAAGTTGGTTCTTTGGAACATACCATGCACTCCCTACCATCCATAATCTCAGACTCTGTGTCTGAGCAGATCAAAGGATTCTTTGATACGTTTAAAGAATCCTTCCCAGTTACTCCACAAGCTGACCACTCTCCACAGCTGCTTGCACTCACTGCACAGCTGCAAAATGTATCCAACTCTCTTTCCTCTATCCTCTCCTCACAACAGGACTCTGTGTCCTCTATGACAGCTATTTCTCAACAGCTGTCCTCTCTCCTCACTTCCTGTAATACTACCATTCCTTCCACATTGGCCAGCCTGACCACTCTTATAGGTTCTCTATCAAATTCTGTGTCATCAAACCTTGCTGATGTGCAAGATTCTCTTGAACTTCATCTTGCACAGCTCCAAAGTTTGTTGTTCACAGCTTCTGATAGAGACAACATTGTTAAGCTGACCACTTTTGCTGATTCCCATTCTTCTTCTCTTCAAAACTGTCTTTCCCAGCTTGGTGAGGTGAAGGACAACTTGGCTTACTTAGTGAACAGCCTTGTTGGTCCTAAACCTCCCAAACCTGATGGCAAGCCTGCTGACTTTGTGTCTTCAGGCAGACCAGGGGTTGAAGTCGCTACATCATCTCCTTCAAAGGGGGAGAAATCATCTGCCTCGAAGACTAAGTCTAAGGGGGAGAAGATTCCTTCTCCTAAGGAGATACCAGTGTCTGCAACCCAAACTGATCAACCAGCAGAAACAGGTGCAGCTGAAGGTGCTTCCCAAGCTGCTATGCCTACTCAGGCTGGCTCTCCAAACCCTGCTCAGTCTAAGGGGGAGGAAGTCATTCCTGAGGACAGGCCTAGCAGCAAAAAGGAGGCACCTTATTCTTTCAGAGGAAAAAGAAGAAGAAGAAGAAGAAGAAAGTATTCCTGAAGCTGCTGTCCCTAAAGCAGCAGCTAAAGGAAAAGAAAAGGCAGCGGTGGATCCTATTGAGCAGAAACAGGCAGAAACTCAGTTTCACAAAGCCAGAGCCAAAGAGATGGGCCTCCCTATGTACAAATACTTTGAGTTTAGGGAAGAACAACTTAAGGCTCTGGAAGAGTTAAGAAAAGAAGAACAATCTGCCAAAGCTGCTAAGTCTCTTGCCCTCCAAGAAGCAAAGAAAATAAAAATGTCTACCTTGGAGGTGCAAAAGAAAATAATGGAAGCTGCCAAGCAATCAGCAGGAGAAAAAGGGAAGGAAGTGGAAAAAGGTACTCAGGTCTCAGTGACCAAATCAACAGTACCTTCTGCCAGAGCCAAATTCCATTTTGACAACTTGGCCAAAAAGAAATTTCATGATGTTGCTACTAGAAGGCTGGCCAAGGAAGGAATTGTCAAAGCTGTTCCCATATCAAGAAAAGGCACTCAGTGGAAACTTCAGATCACAAGGATGGGTGCAACAGGCCCTGAATTGGAATCATATGATCACGCTGATGTGGCTCAAATGGGTTACAGGGAATGGGTGGAACTGGCAGTTGCCCTGAGCCAGTCTAAGTCAGAAACGGCTAAGACTATCAGGGCATACATAAAGAAGCTGATGGAGAGAGTGAGTGAGTTGGGCCTGATCCCTAAAGAAGTCAAAGAGGGTGTCTCTGTGACATCCCCTAAAATCAAGGCCAGAAGGAAAAAGAGAGATTCAGAGCTGGAAGAACTCCTTATGATGATTGAACAAGGAGATTATGCTGTGGAAATTAAAGGAGTTGACCACAGCCTGCCTGAAGGAGTTGAATTTGAAGATGGCAAAGTGATTGAAGAGCCTGAGTTAGGGGCATTTTTTGTGGATCCCTTATCTCAGAAGAAATGTTTTCAAAGAGCTTCTGACCTACACAAAGTTGGTCTTAAGCAGCTTGCAGCCTTCAGAATTGCCACCTCCTTCAGTCAGTCCAGCCAATGGAGAGCAGCTGTCTGGGAAGAGCTGAAAGGATTTTATGACAGAGGTGAGCTCCAAAGTTCTAACTTTATGTTTCTTACAGCTGAACTTGAAGAACATGAAGAAACAAGGGAAGAACTTGTAAAAAGATTCAAAGAAGGGATGCCACCCCCTGTCGAATGAAGTCCACCTGCCATCTGGGTAGGTGAAGAATGGAAGCTGTCCATTAGTTGGACAGGCTTGCCATTATCTGCTCCCGTCTCAAACAGTCCAAATCTTGTACATTAGTTGTACATTCTGTACATTAGTTGTACACAATTACATTAGTTGTAATTTTTTATTTTTACATTAGTTGTAAAATACATTAGTACATTAGTTGTATTTTTGTAAGAACATATGTTGTTCTAGGTTAGTCAAGAATCAGTGTATATATAAACTGATCTTTTACTTTACTATAATGTTGTAATTTTATTTCAGCAAATGTACTGTAAAAATATATAGTGATTTTTGACAGGACCAGCTTGATCTGGTTATTGCAAATAGGGGGAGATTGTTAGGCACAAAAAGGCCTCAGTCAAACCTGCTCTACATCTGAGGGGGAGATTTTATAATCAAACCTGTTGATACATTTGAAGGTTGAATTTAAGGCCTGTTATATGCCTTATTGAAACCTGAAAATGATTTGCAATATCAGTCTAAAGCTGTTCTATACGTTGCATGTGTTGCAACCAAGACAGTTTGTCCAAGCTGATCAGTCTGCTGATCAGGCTGGACATAAACTGTCTACGCTGCTCTACACTGTTGAGCAGCTTGGGCATTTTTAAAGTGTTCTGTTCTTTGTGAACAGAACCTGTTCTTTGTGAACAGGCTAAACACTTTATGGAATTAGTTTCCAAGTCATCATGTATTGTTTTTAACTACCAGATCAGTTTACACAGTTGAAGACAAAGTGGAAAGCAGAACCGCTCAGCCTGCCCAAGCTGTTCTGTCACATGAAGACAAACGGATATTTGAAAAAGGGTGACAGACCTTTTTCTTATATCAAAATAGGCCTTTACAAGGAAGAAAAACGCAAAGTTGACATTCCTAAAATGGTTAAAGGCAATGCAACAGTAGAAAGTAAAAAGACAAAAGATTTGCACAAGAGAAGGCAAGTCTGCTTTTCAGAAAAGTGCAGAAAAGCTCTATTGTCTTTTCAAACAAGACTTCTACTTTTTCGTTCTGTCCAATGAAGATGTTTCTCTTAGATCCTCTGTGTGAGTATAAAAGGAAGCTTCTAAGGTCAGAAAGAATGTGAAGAAAGCTAAGTGCTTAAACCAAGAGTGAACGTGCAAGTGTGATATTCATGCTTGCAAATCTTCTGTAAACAAGCTTCTGTGTGTCTAAGCTGTTTACCAAAGATGTTCCTTAAAGTCTTGTAAAATACAGTGAGTGCATCTTAGTGAGTGTGTTCATTGTAATCTAGTGTGAGTGTGTCTTAGACTAGAAACCATACTGTTGTATTCTGTCATCTCAGCTTGAACAATTCCGCAGTCAAGCTTGTTTGTAATTAACATTTGTTGATAATACATACAAACATTGAGAAAAAGAGTGTGTAGTTTTTAAATACTGTATTCACCCCCCCCTCTACAGTTTATTACTATATACTTTGGGAACCTTTCGGGACCTACAGCATAACTATATATTTTTTTGTACTATATTATTTATAAATTAATTTATAATAAAAATTTGTTTTGATTCAAAATTTTGTATATTAATATGTTTTATTTGTTTTCATTTAAATATTTTGTTAATTTTCAATTAAGTATTAACGTAGCAAAATTGTAGTTCAAAATGAATGAAATGCTAAGTTGAAATCAAAATGTACTGGCATAACAAAATATTTAAATTAAAAAAATAAAATAATAATTTTAAATTAAAACAAACAAAAATTTGAATTTATATACTTTGCTCAATAATCAGAATAAAATCAAAATTTATTAATGTAATGAAATAGTTAGATGGAAGAGTATAAATGATAAAAATATACAAATAGTTTAACCAATGAAATATAAATAAGCAAATCTTTAATAAATAAATTGAATACATATATGAGACAAAATTAACTAACTTAGGTATATGTTAGAATCTTATTTAGATTGATGAATTAAATAAGTCTAGGGTAGTTTTTTTTGTAAATATAGCATAGTTGAATATTAGATATAAATAGAAATATTTCTTTGTAAATATACGGATCTAACAACATCTTGTAATTGCACGGAAATTGTAAATCAACTAGGGCTACAGTGCTTTTGGATCTTTCATCTCGGTTAGTGTTTGATTCTTGTTCTTAATTGTTTTATTTTGATTGTTTGATTGATTTAACTGCAATAACAATTTGTATCAGAGCATGGAAATGATCATTTGATTGAATTTTTTTGAAAAGATTCACTTTTTTTATCGGAAATGTTGAAAAATTGAAAAAAAAAATCCGTAGGGTTTTTGATTCAATTGATTATTGTTTTTGAAATTTGGATCGAAGGAATAAGTTTGAAAAACGATCAGATTGATCATGATATCAATCTGTAATTCAAGACATTCAACAAGATTCATTGATTTTTTTGATTTTTTGAAAAACCTTTTATCCTTCACTGTTCTTGTGAAAAACATGGTGTTTAATCTAGTTTTAACCAAAATGTTTTCAGAAAAAGTGTTTGTAAGCAAAAACCTTACCTTCGATTTCGATTTCGGATCAATTGATGCATTTTCACTGAAAATTTTGAATTCTAGACTTGTTTTTTCAGATAAACCATAAAACTCGAATATAGGTTTGATCATGTTTTACTCCAGTTGAAAGTTACTTTAAATCGAGTTGAAAAGTATGTTATTCGAGTAGAAAGATAATTTCAATCGAGTGGGCTTGAAAGTTCAATCGAGTTGACTTGAAAGTTTAATCGAGTTGACTTGACATTTCTATCGAGTTGAAATCAAATTTAATCGAGTTTAACAGAAGAGTCATTCGAGTTGAACTAATTTCATTCGAGGTGGGAGCAAGTTGTATTCGAGTTTTATAAAACAACTTATGTTTAATCAATCATCAGTCAATTTGATTCGAGTTCATTCTCACTTCATTCGAGTACTACAGAAGCCTTAGTCGAGTTGAACGTTCTTTGCATTCGAGTTGTCTTATTAATCTGTTGATTGATTTCTTTTAAATTCGAGCTTCCGTCTTTTCAATTCGAGTTGATTCCATTCATTGTTCGAGTTTTCTCATTTATTGATCGAGTTTCATTCAATACTCATTCGAGTTTGATCAACTTACATTCAAGTTTGATTAATTTTTCAATTTCAATCAAATTTTCATTTTAAAGATCATGGAAGGTCCTGTTAATCAGTCAAAATGTCCAAAGACGCACTAGCCATGGGGTCGAAAACAAAACCTCCAATTTTGTACAAAGGTGAATACATACAATTGAGGGAAACAAAACCTCCAATCTTAAGTTTATTAGTTTCCATGACCTGCCGGATAAAATGCTGAAATCACTCAATGACGGACCAGCCGTTTTTCTTGAAACAATACCTGCTGTACCCACCGACAACCCTCCTATACCTGAAAGAACAGTTGTGGTCACAAACCTAACTGAAGCACAAAATCGTAAAAAACTGGGGGACAAGACAGCTAGAAAACTGTTGTTGATATCTATAGCCAATGACATATATACCAGTCTGATTAATACCAAAACAGCCAAATTCATCTGGGATGAGGTTTGTAAGTTGATGAGGGGTTCAGAGAGAGCAGCAACAAGTGGAGCCCAAAATAGTTTAATGACGTTTGAGAACTTCCGAGCAAGAGAAGAGGAATTGTTGGAGAGTACATATCTAAGGTTTGTGAATCTAGTAAGTTAAATGAAGAGGAATGGTGTCACAAAGTCAAATTTGGACATCAATGTCACTGAATCCGGAGTGGGATAAGTACACTATGATAATTCATCAAACCAAAGAAATTGATGACATGGACTTTCACATGGTATATGAAAACCTTAACAACTATCAGGAAGTTGTTTTAAGGAAAATGTCAGGAAAGATGAAGGCTGAAAAGGAAACTGTTGATCCTTTAGCCTTGTTGGCATATAAGAAGTACAAATACAAGCTAAAGAAGGAGAAACAGATAGTAGTGAGCAGTAGTTCATCAGAGTCAGACACATCAGATTTCTCAACTAATTCTGAAATTGAAGAAATGAAGAAACAAATGGCCTTACTGACGAAGGCATTTTAGAAGAAGTTTTACCAGAAACCAACCAACAACAAGATGAGGTACAAAACAGGCTCACGGAAGTTTGAAAAGAAGGACAGATATGATAAATCAGGAGAAAGCAGTGGCAAGAAAGCTGACAAGACTGAAAAATCTGATAAGCCTGCCAAGAAGGATTCTGAGCAAAAGTGCTATAACTGTGGCAAGCCAAGCCATTATGCTAAACAATGTAGATTGCATGTAGTTAAGAATTCAGAATACTACACTCGTAAGGCACTACTAACATAGGAAAAAGAGGCCGGTAAAGCTTTGATGGCTGAATATGATCACTGGCTCCAATTATCTGAAGACGAAGATATTTTAGATGAAGATGCACCCATTTGTCTAAAGTCTGAAGTTTTTAATGATTCAGAACTTAGTGAGTCTGCGATGATATCTGAAGATGAAGTTTGGTTGGGTTTAACGAATGAGGAGACTAAAGAGAAAGAAGAGTCTGATGATGATAAGGAACTGAATGAAGAGTTAGCACTGATGGCAACAGGAGATGCTGGATGCAGCAAGCATAAGGATAATGATGAATCAGATTCATATACATCAGAAAGCTCAGAGACACCTGAGGTACAAACTAACTCTGATTCTGATAATGATGACTCCTGTATGCTAGAACAAAAACTGACGCAAATGGCTTATATGTTTAAGAAATTTGAACAATCTTTGAAAGCTGAAAAGAAAAATATCCATTCCTTGGAAAACAAATTAAGTCAAGAACATGCGTTGGTGTTAGATTTTTCCAAGGATAAGGCATTAGCGTTAAGAGCTGTATCAGATCTACAAGATAAAGCAAATGAACTTCAAAGTCAAATTCAAAAACTGAATATCAATAAATCTGACCTAACAGAAAAACTGAGGTTAGCTAAATTAGAAGTGTCAAGTTATTTTGTGAAATATCATGTCATATTTAATGAAAGAACGAAACTCTACGAGAAAATTAAATCTTTGAAAGATGAGTTTATAAAACGAAGTCAAACAGATCAAACAATATATTTAAATCAACCTACAGATACCGAATTTTATATTTCAAAATCAAGTATAGGTTGGACTAATCCTAAATATCCAACAAATGCATTTTCAAATTCACTTAGTTTATATGATATCAGATATATGAATTTAGGATTACAAATGGTTTTTATGAAAGTTTCGGATGAAGTAGAATCAAGTGAAGATTTAAAAAGTTCGAGATCAGATAAAATGCAGAAAACTGTCGATTATAACAGATTAAATGAATCTTATCAAAATTCTTGCATTTCTGAGGAGTATATTCAGACTTATTCTAATAAGGATTTATCTGAAAATGCTATTCATTCTCAAAATCCATATTTACCAAATTCAATTCTTGAGAAGATAAACACTGATCTTGAATAGAAAATCAAAATGTTTGAGTC
Organism: Centrapalus pauciflorus; assembly: GCA_020465985.1. Classification (NCBI taxonomy): domain Eukaryota; kingdom Viridiplantae; phylum Streptophyta; class Magnoliopsida; order Asterales; family Asteraceae; genus Centrapalus; species Centrapalus pauciflorus. The sequence continues at coordinate 113,202 of JAANYP010003866.1, forward strand.
TGAAAATCAAAATCTTAAGGCTGAAATCAAATTCTCAGTAGCTTGCACTCCACAACCAAACGGTGTAGTTGAACGAAGAAATCGCACCCTTGTGGAATCTGCAAGAACGATGCTAGCGTATTCAAACCTTACGTTATTCCTTTAGGCTGTGTAAGGTCACCTTTAGCACGGATCTGATCTTGATGCGACACCATCCAATGAGTGCGGAATCCTCGTTAGTGGCTTAACGGATCGATCACACACGGAAACCGTAGACGAACACTATGATAGCAGATACGACAAATTACCCGACACGTGTATTTCTCTGAAAGACTCTCTAAATCACTCTATCTCGTACGTGCACGAATACAAGCTCTGATTACCAATTTCTGCCAAAGTCTCTGAATAAAACGAACGGATGCTCAGTTTGCTCTCAAGTTCGACAGAACCTCTGAGCCGTCAAAGATATCCGAATTCACCAAGATAAGTTCATTATACAGTCGATAAGTTCGTGTAGACGCTCCTCACGAACTTATCTTCACCTGTTAGAACTTATCTTCACCTAGAACTTATCTCTAGAACTTATCCAAGAACTTATCTCTAGAACTTATCCTAGAACTTATCTCTGGAACTTATTCTAGAACTTATCCTAGAACTTATTTCTAGAACTTATTTCTAGAACTTATTCTAGAACTTATTCAAGAACTTAATTTAGAACATATTTCTAGAACTTATTCTAGAACTTAATATGATAGTCTAGAACTTAATATGCAAATGTAAACATCATACACAATCATGATATCAATAACAAAACTAGACTGCTGTCGTCACACCGGATGTACCAACAGACTACCCCTTGACGATAACTTCTAGTTGTTGTTCATTGATCACAATAGACTATCAGATTCAGAGACTATGAATACCGAAACTAGACAGCTATTGTCACATCGGGTGTATAGACTCCCCCATGACGATAACTTCTAGTAGATATACATTACTCTATAGAAATAGGCTTATTTAAGAATACCTGCATGGAGTCCCTACTCAACACACACTTTGACAACTTTATGATATTTCCTGCCTTCAGATCTCAAATTCTAATCAAAAGAAATTCCCTGATCTTGAAGTCTGTGCAGGTCATCTTTAGATAGATTGACAAGATGCAAGGGATCGAAGACTCTCAACATCACCTTTTCTTCTTTGTTCTCCATGACTGCCTCTCCAGTTTCATTATCCTCACCGGTTTGTAGACTAACTTAGTCCATGTCCTACGAGTCAGAGGATTTATCCTTATTTGAATTACAGCTCTTCTACCAACTCTTAGATTTAACCTTTCAAATCTTCCAGAACGACCCTCATTTCTGATAGTTTTTGCAAACACCTCAGCATAAGAATCGTCTTCCTAGATTTATAAGGTTCTTTCAAGCTAAATCAATCACTTCACACTTCAGAATCTGATTCATCATTTAGTGCAGATTTCAGCATCTCTAGATCTATCACTTTTTGATCTTCATTTATAACACCTTCATCGAGTGACTTCCAATCAGGAGTAAACGCTCATTCCTCAACATCCTCCTGTTCTAAGTCATCTTTGCAAACGAACCTCATTTCTTCTTCATCGAACCCTGACAATGCTCCGATCAAACCTTATCTTCAGTTACTTCTGTCGCCTCTGAATCCTTGTCTTTTCCCTTATCAGCGGCTATGAACACCGAGTCCCCCTGAGGATCAGCAAGCTGAGCAAATTGTTGTCTTGAAAGATCTTCCAGCTCACTGTTCAGGCCATCTTCTTTGACTTCTCAACAATTTCTCCCCCTGAGATGGACGATCTTTCAACAACTCCTCTAGTATAGCCTCCAGATTTGCAATCTACTGCTGCTGATCAGTCTCTGTCCGATCCAACTGGGCATTAAGATGTTGAAGTTCACGAATCGGCTTTGTTAGCTGAAGAATCTGTAATTCTGTTAAAACTCCAATTCTAACACTGTATAGACTTAATCAACACATGAAACAAGTCATAATATGTTAGCCGGACATCAAAATCCATTATTCAACGACAAAATGCAATGAAACTCTCCTTACTTACATTCTTTGATGGTTTATAAGGTAAACCAAACACTAGAATTAAGTTCGAGAGAAACAGTTGTTATCTTCGTTAAACAATCACAAAATCGTAAGTTCTGAAAACTTTGAACAATGTTCTACTTTTTCAACTTATCCCGAAACCCTTCACTTTTAGCAACTGATTATCAGGCAAATTTTATTTTTCCAACTAGAATGCATCCTAGTAATCCGACGTCGATTTATTAAAGATAACTAAACTAAGATAAATTAAAATTAAATTAAATAAAGTAAAATTAAATTGCAGAAATTTGAAGATAAAAACACACTAACTGAATATTTTTGCGAGAAAGTCAAAGAAGGTTCAATCAGATAGCGGTGTCAAACGCACTTTCAGTATTGCACTTTCACACTTAGGAATTTTTTTTCCTTTGGTTGTTTGTCTTAACATACACACCAAGTCGATTGTCGGTATGTTTGTCCATTTAAACACTCAACACTTAGGATTTTCCATTAGCCTTTATATTTATCAAGAAACTACCTTACGTGTCCCATACATAGACATACTTCTATGATCAAGGCAGACATACAATGATTATGACTTTTTGGTATTTGCAAATTATCTTTAAAAGGCAAACGACGGACACAATTTTGTATTTACATAAAACAGAGTGTCTTAGTTTGTCATATAGTTCCTCTTATGTTAACAAGATAGCGGTGACAGGTCTGTACTCATGTACAATAAAGCGACTTATCTTGCTAGTTTAAGTCAAAACAACGGTGACAGGTCAGTACTCACGTACAATAAAGCAACTTGTTTTGATTTCCGTTATTTTTCAAAACCTTTTCTTTCTTTGTTTAAGATGTATTTGATGAAGCTATACATCTCCCAGATAAATTTGCATACCTCATTCATAATCATTGTCTGTATGTCTGTAACATAGAAATTAAGACGTTTTGGTCATACATCAAAGTTAGTTACACATATGACATTTTCTTCATTATTTTATTAGCTTTTAGGATTTCCTTCATGTATTATGCCTACCAACACATCAGACAAGAATGTGTACATCAATTAGATTTTAAGGTGAATTATGTGTGAAAGCTTAACACTTAAGAGTTTGTTAGACTGTGCTAATTTTTCTCACTTTGAACCTTAGACTATAAGACTTCTCTCCTTTTCCAATATCCTCTTTTTTGTGATTTTTTATGGTTTTTTCTCTTTTTTCTTTTGTTTTTCTCTTTTAAGGACATTAACTAATAAGATAAACTAAAAACATAATAAAACTTTAAAAAGAAAGAAAAATCTACTGAGGTCAGGTTACTCTGGATTTCACATCTCATTTAGTTGAACTAACAACTTAAAGTGTGATCTATCAAATGCTTTTGTGACTAGATTCGCATAGTTGTTTCTACCAACATTGTTATATCAATTACCACACTTTAACCTTTTCTCGTAAGACTTCTCCACTTGGTCTAAGGACTCAATCAGCATCCCTGCTGTTTCGTCCTTTGTACCCCTGTCCTGTGTCGAGAGCAACCACTATCCATAAACCATTTGTTATTAGGACCTGTAGTTAACTCCTGCAAACTAAACAAGTCAAGTTAGATACACGGGGAACCCTAGCCATGACTGATTTGGTAATACCGTTCTCATCCACAAACGTGAATTCTTTCAAATACTCATCTCCTCTTTCAGGTGACTTGGGTTTTGATCAAGAATAGGTTGTGGATTCGAGTGAATAACATCCACTCTCGGCCTTTGGGTAGGTCTTTGCTGTTTAGCCCTTGAATAATTTCTGTTACAATACATATCAGTTTGATAATTCTGGGCTCTACCTGATGTCTTATGTCTAATAGGAGAATTAGACCTTACTAGAGTTGTGACTCTTCTTAGGTGTATTATTCCTATTGATGGATTGGGGGCCAGACACTGAATGACTAGTGAATCTATTCGTTGAATTATTCCTAAGTCCTTCATTTTGTCTGAGAGACACCGGTGGTTGTGGACTACCTAGACGTGACAACAAAATTGCGTTCCTCTCAGAATATTGAGAACTACTCCTGCTCGTATCACTAGGCATTGTTTTTAAGGTTTGCTGTTCTTGATTCCCTATGTTTAGTGAAGACTCTGACTTCTTGTAGGGACAACCTGACACAACATGTCCTTTCTCATGACACTTAAAGCAAGACATCTTGTCAATAGATTTCTTATAGGAACTCTTTGACCTAGTTGTCTTACCAATGTCTTGATTGTTTGTATCAACAACTTGGTTTAACTCCTCTTTGTTATTATTAATTACAGTCTTATCTTCTTCTAGTTGTGGCTTACAACTAGACTGTACACACTGTACCGTTTTCCTAACCTGAGGAGTGGTTGAAGATACTTTAGAAGACTCAGTTACCTTGACTACCTTTTGATTTAACCATATCCTTTGTCTCATTCTGAGGAGTAGGTACATGGTTGCTATTTGCCTCAGCAACCTTAGCCCTAGACTCAGCTAATTCCATATCTTTAAGAGAGATATCTTTGGTCAGTGACTCTACATGCTCATAAATTAGTTCATTCCTGACACTTTGTTCAATAAGTTTGTCATTTTGAACTATTAAATATTGGGCATCATTTCTCAGTTTGGCCTGAAGATCTTCATTAATATCTAATAAATTAGCATTATCTAATTTTCAAGATTGAATTTGAGCAGTCATAGATGAATGTGTTTCTAACACTAAGTTCAATTTATCATTCAATGTAATACATAAAACACATAAATCATGAAAACTACAAAATTGCGGACTTACCTGTTTCCGATTAGATTTGATATTGGCCATCTGAGCTGCAAACTCCAAAGTAGTCAGCTTCTCAGTAATCTCCAGCACCAAAGGATCTGAATCAGACTGCTGGATATTGTCATTATTTTCCTATTCTGCTCCCATATCCGTTTCTGTCACTTCGTCCATGAAAGCCTTAGTATTCGCCTCTGGATGTGTATTCCAATCAAATGTGCCATCTAACTGTTTGTTAGACCCCACATTAGTAAGTAAACCAGCTATTGAACCCTGATTCACTGGTCTCTAATTCCCTGAACTGGCTGAATACTGATGTCCCGAGTTCTGATGATTATCCATCTTAGGTCTTTGACACTCTCTCGCAAAGTGTCCTAACCCCTGACTGTTATAACACCTAACTTTTGCCATTGTTGGTCCATTTGCTCCAAGTCATCTGGATCCACCTGATCATAATCTTCTTCCTATAGAGCTGAATCGTTTATTTTCCCATTAATATAATTCCCATAAGCTGCTACAAATGATGCTAGAAGCTTCAATTGCTCCTCTGCAGTTTTAGCAATCATTGACATTTTTTTGTATCTATGTGACTATGATCCTGAAGTAGATGTCTGCGGCTGGTCATCCAGAATTGAAAAACCCAGAAAGGCCCTACCATAAGATACTTCTGCTTCCATTGGTTTGCCTTCTTATTCTCCATAATAGAATGATGTAGCTTCCGACATAGATGCACTAGAAGTAGAGGTCTTTCATTTCCCGAAGTATATTTCAGGATATTGGACTTGATCAAGTTCTCTCTCCTTACTCTGCATTTTAAAGTTATATGCTCTCAAAGTCCCGATGACTTCTTCCAGTGTGAGAGTGTCTAACTTTTCCTCGTCATGCTTTATCAGTGTTGTGTACATCTCCCACTTCGCTGGTAAAGCATCAAGAAGCTTTTCTATCTTTTCTGACTATGAATAATCAACCCTATGATTATCTAACTTAGTCAGAAGGTGATAAAACCTTGTAATCACTTCATCTAAACTCTCATTCTTCACACTCATAAAGATGGCAAATTGTTGTTTCAACATTTCTATTCTCCCCTTTCTTACCCACAGATTTCCCTCACATCTCTTCTCTAAAGTTTCCCAGAGCTGTTTAGAAGTTCTATGATTTTTGAAGGTGTGCATAATTTCCTAAGGTAGTGCCATCCTAATCAATGATAGTGCTCGATTCTCGGTTTCATAAATCTTCTTGTCGTCATCTTTCATATTTTGATACGACAAAACCTTTAATCGACACTCGAGTTCTTGTGTAGGGGGGAATGTAGCCTTTGTATATGCATATCCACATACGCATGTCGTTGAATCTCGCGAATTCTACAAATCTGTCATTCCACCAATAATAGTATTCTATTTTCATTAGCTTGGGTGGTGTATTAGATTTACCCACCTCATGGTCCTTTTCCATATACTTATGTAAACTCGACATTCTTTTAAAAACCTTTTTGTTTTCGAACTTAAACAATTTAATTTAAAAATAAACTTAAAACAAATCTTATGGACTTTGTTTAATTTTAATTTTAAATTCGTGTTATAAATTAAATTCGAATTGTGTTAAGTTCGAAATCAACAAGTTCGAAAGTCTGCAAGTTCGAGAAACCCTAATTCTTCTTGCAAGTTCGAACCAATCTCAAGTGCGAATGCCAGATAAATTCGAGACCCAAAAAAAATCGAATTCAAACAAGTTCGAATACTCTAACAAGTTCGAAACAAATCAAGTTCGAAATCCACTAAGCTCGAATGTCAGACAACTTCGAAATCTTCTGACAAGTTCGAAACCCAATTAAATTCGAAAAACCCTAATTCAAGTTCGAGAGGAGCGTATTCTGACAAGTTCGAAGAACCCTAACACAACCTTTATGTTCGAGCGCCGCAAGTTCGAGAAATAGCCAAAAATTCGATCTTTTTCAAGATTTTATATTAAACCAATGTTTTTAGGATTAAAAACACCGATTTCGACTGAAAAGATGAACTAGTGTGAACTTTTTCCCGTAACCTTGCTTGTCGAACTCTGAAAACTTTGAAAACTTGTGATTTATCCGGTAAAAACGTCAAGAAACCAAAGAATATTCGTCGAAACACGAAGAACAATCGTTATTGCTCTAATACCACTAGTAACGTAACCTTTAGCACGAATCTGATCTTGACGCGACACCGTCCAACGAGTGTGGAATCCTCCTTAGTGGCTTAACGGATCGATCACACACGAAAACCAGAGACGAACACTATGATAGCCGATACGACGAACGACCCGGCACGTGTATTTCTCCGAAAGACTCTCTGAAATCACACTAGCTCGTACATGCACCAGTACAAGCTCTAATTACCAATTTCTGCCAAAGTCTCCGAATAAAACGAACAAATGCTCTGTTTTCACTTAAGTTCAACAGAACCTCTGAGCCGTCAAAGATCTCCGAATTCATAAAGATAAATGAATTATATAGCCGATAAATTCGTGTAGACGCTCCTCCACGAACTTATTCTCACAAGTTCGTGTAAACGCTCCTCACGAATTTATCTTCACCTGTTAGAATAAGTGGACAAAGACTGTTAATGAAAGTGTCAATGTTAAATTCGATGAAGGCTTTGTAATGGCTTCTGAACATACCCATCTGGATCCGATCTTAAACAGCCGACTTCTTTGAAGTCATCTGAACAAAGTGCAAAAAATAATGATTTAAAAAAACTGTTCGAGAATTTTTATGAAGACTAATTTGAACAGACCAAACCTAATGTTTTAAATTTGGTGCCTGACAGAATTACTGAAGATCCAGTTGTATTGTAAGATTTTTCTCACCAACCAATTTAGGAAGAAACTGGAGAGGTTTCAACGACAGACGTACACTTACCTCTTGACAGTGTACAACCTATCCAAGCTCCAGTATCTTTTGAAACCCCATTGCCTTCTGAAAAATCAGAAACCCCGATCTCAGCTGATATACCATCAACTTCAGAAAAAAATCCCCGAATTCCCAATCTGGATTTAAACCCCAATGAAGACCATCTTCAACCTTACCCACATACCTTTAAATGGACAAGGAATCACCCAACTGAAAACATAATAGGTGATCCTTTAGCTCCAGTTAAAACAAGAAGAGCAACCATGAACGAGTGCTTATTTTCAAATTTTCTGAGTAAAATTGAGCCAAAGAATGTGAAAGAAGCTTTCCTGCATGCTGACTGGATCGTGGCTATGCAAGAAGAGGTAAATAAATTTGAAAGGTTGAAGGTTTGGAGATTGGTGGAGCGACCGAAAGACAAATACATCATTGGCACAAAGTGGATCTTCAAGAATAAGAATGATGAAGACGGTGTCATCATTCGAAACAAGGCTCGCCTCGTTGCCAAAGGATATAGCCAGCAAGAGGGAATTGATTACGATGAAACATTCGCTCCAGTTGCTAGGATAGAAGCTATTAGGATGTTTTTAGCATTTGTGGCTCATAAAAACTTTACAAGTTTATCAAATGGATGTAAAATCTACGTTTTTAAATGGGGAACTGACAGACGACGTATATACATATCAGCCAGTAGGGTTTACTGATCCTTTGTGGCCTGACCATGTATATATTTTGTATAAATCCCTGTATGGCGTTAAACAAGCACCTCGTGCTTGGTATGATGCATTTTCAAATTATCTTTCGAAATTTTGATTCAATAAAGGTGCAGTGGATACAACCCTATTTATAAAACGTCAGGGTCCAGATATCATAGTCATTCAAATATATGTAGATGATATAATATTTGGGTCTACAAATCCAGAATTTTGCATTCTTAATGTCCCAAAAATTTGAAATGAGCATGATGGGAGAAATCAATTTTTTCTTGGGTTTACAAGTGAAACAACTAACTGATGGAATTTTCATCAATCAGTCCAAATATATTCATGACATGTTAATGAAATTTACCATGGTAAATAGTACTCCTATGAAAACTCCCATGGCTCCGGATTCCAAATCAAAAGTCGATGTGGACATTTCAAAGATACCTGTAGATGTAACTCATTATCGAGGCATAATTGGGTCATTAATGTATTTGACTGCAAGTAAACCTGATATTATGTTTGCTACATGTGTTTGTGCGAGGTATCAAGCACATCCTAAAGATCATATTTGGCTGCTGCCAAAAAATTTTAAGATATCTAAAGGGAACACCAAACTTAGGTTTGTGGTATCCCCGGGAATCCTCATTTACATAAACTGCCTTCTCTGATGCTGATCACGTAGGTGACAAAATGGATCGAAAAAGCATATCAGGAGCAGTACAATTCCTAGGTGACAAACACGTCTGTTGGTCATCCAAGAAACAACATTGATGTTAATCGCATGTGACTTTAAAAGTTTAAAATTTTCAGATTTTAACAGATTCAAATTGTCATGTGCAGGGGGAGCAGAAAGATATTTTTATTTGATTATTAAAAATCTTATAAATTTTATCTGTAGGGGGAGCTGTTGTTTAGAGAGATATTAATCTGAGGGGGAGCTAAACTGCAAAAATCAAGGGGGGGGGGGGGGGGTAATTTCTGTTTTGTTATATTTTCTTTTTTTAAGTTCAATTTTTTTTTTAGTACAATTTTTTGTTTGATGTTTGTGATATCCTTTTGGTTTTGTTGAAAATTTTTTTCTCAAAAATTATTAGTTGTAATTTTTTTTTGTGTTAAATTTTTTTTTTTTGTGTGTGATTATTTTTGTTGAAAATAAATTCGCTGAAAATGAAAAACAGAAAAACAGAATAAATGGGCTTAGGTATTTTGAGTGGGCCGGATTTCTAAAAAATTTGAATTTGAAATTTTAAATATAAATTGGAAATTCAAAATTCAAAATCACTTTTTTCAATCTCGGTTACTGTTCCTTCTTCTTCACCGATTTCTCACACTCAAGCTTTCTTATAATCGAAGAAACCCATTTCTGATAAAGCTTTTTCAATTTCAACATATATCTTGTAAGTGATTTTACTGTGTTTACTCTGATTTGTTTACTTTCAGTTTGTATTTTACGAGTTTATACTCAGTGTGTGTGTTCGAATATGTTTATTATGTGTTCAGGGGATTTGTTGATTTGTTAGGAATAATTTGAAATTGATTATGTGTTGATATGCGGATTCTTCATATGAACTTGAATATTAAATTTCAAGTTTCATTGCTAATCACACAAACATTAATTTTGATTTTCCATCGTTAAAGGTTTTTCGAGTTTTTGAAACTGGAAAATGGACTTTTTTTACTGTAATTGTTGTTTTGGACAATGTTCAGTAAACAAATATTGTTTAAAATTCATTTTCGAGTAGGAAGCAACTCTTGGATAGGCAATGTTTTTAAACGATTTTCTCGATAAACACTTCATTTGAGAATTTTTCAATTTTGATCGAGTTGGATGAAGTTACACTCGAGAAACCTTTAGTTTGATTCGAGGTGTATACTTCATGATTCGAGAAAAGTGTATGTGTTATTCGAGTTGGTTACTTTGCAGGTCTTACAAAAAAAATTTCAATAACCCTCGCTAACAAGTTTAATTCGAGTTGGTCTTATAGTTAGTTCGAGGAACTTTTCTTGTTATTCGAGTTGAGCAACTTTAGGACTTAAAAAATTCTTCTATCAAGTCTTGATAAACAATTTCATTCGAGAAAATAACAATTCCATTCGAGTTGACTTCTGTGTCTTTCGAGAAAACATCAACCTCATTCGAGTTGGTCCATAACTTCATTCGAGAAACTCCTTATTCATACGAGTTTCATAGTTATGACATTCGAGTTGGATCATGAGTCATCCGAGAAACATCATGTTTAAATCGAGTTTCAATCTCAAATTTCTCAAAGTGTTGAGGATTTTTTATTTTTCAGAAAAATTTCACATTTTTCAAGAGAATTTTTAAAATTTGTGTTTTACTAACATTGGTCTCTTAACGATTGACTTTGGAATCCTAAAAAAAATATTTTAGTATTATTTTCTTGAATCCCGATGCTTTAGATGCTTTAAAAAGTGAAATACATAATTCTAATTTCTAGCAAAATGTTTTATTTTTCTATTTGCAGGATTTCATTTGATTATCTGCTGATTCAACATGTCCATTTTATTTCATAGGTTTCAAATGGCTTCCCCAGCTCAATCCCAACCTTCAAATTCATCTGATTCCCATTCATTATTAAATCATACATTGGTATCCAAACCAGTGATATCCGCTTCAGTCCCCCGACCTTCACCCTCTACACCCATACCAGATACTCAGTTAGTGAAACCCAAACATTGCCTACCCTTTCATGATAACAACCACCGTCTTGATCCCAAGATAATAAAAGTCAGCCATCCAGTCATAGTAGACATCCTTAAAGGACATCCTTTAGGTTATCTACTTCAATATAAACCATCTATTCCTCAAGTTTACTTACAGCATTTTTGGCATACAATCAAGTTTGTACCAGCTGATGGAAATCATCATTTCAAGGTTACCATTGATCAATTCAATACTAACATTACACTATCCAGGCTCAGACAGAATATGTTTCTACCGCATTGCATAAATACCAATAAGTTTCCAGAGCTCGCAGACTTCGAAGATTTTGTATCCGATGAAGAGCTAGTCTATGATTTGATTTTCTTAGGATACTCTAAGCCTCTACCGAAAAGCTCTAAGTTTCATAGAATTGGACTTAACGGAGAGTGGTATACGTTGTTCGGGATTGAAAGCCGATGCATGACGTCCAAGCATACCGGTTTAGATAGGTGCAGCATCCATTGTCTTAGAATTTTTCATGGGATTGCTTTTAACAAGCATTATGACTACACTCAATGTATTTGGGTGGACTTGAAGGAAGTGGTGTTAGCTAAGACGATGAATAGAGCACGAAAGATTGTCCCACTTCAATGATTCGTTCAAATACTGATAAGGGGCATATTAAGAGTTAATGAACAGATTCCTAAACGATCAAATGCTCAGCGGTGCCATAACTACGTGATGATGAGTCTGCATGGGGTACAGGATTCACTGAACGCGAATATAATACCATATTAAGAAGCTTTGTTAAAATATGTGAATCAAGAGAGTGAGCACGTGAAGTTATATAGAATAGATCACGCTCCTGTAGAAACCCAGGAACCGGGTTTTCTTAACTAGGGGGCTATAGGTGAGCAGGAACATCAGCATGGGGCTGATGTTTAAGGTAGCCAATCGGAGACTGAGGGTGTACAGGTGCAGGAAAGGGGTGGTGAGAGCAATTTCGATTCTGAACGAACATTATCAAATATTGCTGAGGGTGCTGCCGAAGGGAATGATGATGATTAGGGTGGACATGATACAAATTAGGGAGGTGTAGGAATTATTGAAATTTCTATTGCTTAAAGCATTCCATAGATAGATATTGTTGAAATAGCGAGAAATAGTGTGAGGAAGATTCCTAACCCAAACAGCTAGGATCAAGCCACATCAGCTGTTAGCTCCCTAATGGTAGTTGGCCTTGAATTAGTTAGTATCCTACTGACGATTGCACACCCGTTTAGCCACTCATTCTCTTCTCAACAGGAGAATGTTTGAATTTCTCACCGGGATGAAGAACCCAATCTATCCGAAAATCCTTTTGATTTTATGGATATTGAACATAGTACACATATGCCCGTGTGTACAACTTCAGTTCTTGCACATACTTTTGAATCCATACATACTAGGACACTCGAGTCCACTTCATTCTTTGAAGTAAGTGCAGTTGAACTTAGTGTTCCTGCCGGAACAACCTTAGTGTCAGAAGCATTTGTTGCTCCGTCACTTGAAGAGGTTGGAAGTCCAGTCAGAGACACATCTTTGCTAACTCTGAGTACTGGCCACACAGACGTTCTTTTCACAAGTTCGACTGTCGTGACAACTGGAAGTCTAAGGGACCCAGTAGTTAGCCTTTCCCCAATTTGTTACGGAAGTAAAATTGGATGAAGCTTTAAATGCGACAGTTGCTAGAGGTACCAATCACATGAGAAAAAAAGACTAAAATCACATATCATGTGTATTATAGTTCAAGTCCAGTGCATGTTAATTGTGATTTGAGACAAAAAAAATACTAAAATCACAAGAAATATGATGGATTGAAACTCAATTGAAGAATAAATTATAAAAGTTTCTACAAAAATAATGAATCAATATACAAAAAACAAAAAAAATAATAACTATTAGACATTCATATATCAAGATAACTACAATTTTATAAAGAACTATAGCAAGACACAAACTAACCAAATTCAAATGCCTTGTTTTCTATAGCCACAAAAAGTTATGGACTTTCTTCTCGGTGCTTGTGTAGTCAATTTAATCACCATCAACAATGACCGTATAAACAACTAATTCTTGAAAAATTGAAATATGATCATGTTCACAACCCACCTAAGAAACTAAGGTACTAACAACGCCAACGTCATCAAATGTCGCTACCTTTTATTGTAGCGACTTCTAACAGCTAATATTACAATTGTCACTTCCGTGGTCAATATTTCAACCCTAAAGAAGTAATAAAAGGATACAAATGGTAAACTCTTAATGAAACGCTAACAGTTAGGGAGCAATTTTCTGCAAATAAGAATCATCCCAAAGTTTTGTCATGTGTACTAACATTAAAAATAAAGAGGGTTTAGGGCACAAACCAGAGCTTTGACAGCTGATACTATCACTCGAATACTAACATTCGTCTAGTTGTTTTTAAAAAAAAAAAACTAAAAAGAAACAATTAAGCCTATACAATTTAAAAACACCATCCCTTCATACTATGTTCATATAACAATATAAACAATCTCAATGCACCAAGCCACCAAGATGTCTAGAAAATAATTATATGTTGCTTAAACCACAAACACAACCCCTTGCAACTTAGGGTTACAAAAGAGTAACCTTTGGATAAAGCAAATAAAAGGAGAAGATGAAAAATATTAGGTTAACAATCTACAATTCATAATCAATCTGAAAAATCTTAAATAAGCAAAGATCAACAGGTTCAGCTGACAAAATATTGTTGTTGTACACACTAAACCACCAATTTAACCTATCGTATATTTTCTTAAAAAACGAATGTTGAAGGTTTTACAAGTACTGGAAAATAAATCAACTATAGGATGAGTATAAAGACATGTGAATTATTGCATAAAGTACCTATGCTTTGTAATATATAACTCAATTGCAACACCTTGAATAGAAATTGCATTGTTGGCCTCTGTCTGCGATAGTTGATCGGGACCGGTTGAATCACAATGAAGCAACTATGATAAATACAAACTAATTATACAAAAGATAACATATCCATAACTTCCAAATTCGATGTATCTTTAACTATCATTAATTTGAAAGCAAACAATACATGTACACTACTTCGAAAAACATTTATTCTTCTTTTTTTAAATTTCCCCTTGTTACAACCCTTACCAAGATCCTCAAGTTAATAATATTTGCAAAATTTACTTATGTAATACTCATCCATTGCTCGGGATACAATTTTCTAACACTAATGTTTTTGGCCTATGCCTTAATAGTTAATAGGGTCTAGTAAAAAACACAATGAAACAACAAAAATAAACACAACACATCATACAAAGTATAACATATTTATACTTATAAATGCTTGTATCTTTAACTATCATTATTCTAAAAGCAAACGATAAGGTACACTGCTTTAGTGAAAACTTCTCTATTTTGTTTAAACTTCTCCTCGCTTGTTAAAACCCATATCATGTTCCCCAAGTTTATAATTTCTGTAAAATTTACCCATGCAATACCTGTACGTTGCTTGGGATACTGTTTTCTAAAACAACATACTTAACTCCTTATCATATATTAGGTGCATTACTTAACTCCTTAATGTATATAGAGGCTGCAAAATTCTTTACAGAAAATCATCTTCGTAGAAAATAGAAATCGATCATATTAATTAGCAATATAAATATTAACATAAAGGCAAGATGAGTCCATAAACTTAAGACTTTATATTGGCATCAAGTAGATAAAAGATGGGTCAAACCAGAAAAATATATATCATTCACATTGATTAATTTCTCATGAAAAAATAGAGTTGGTGTATCATTCAAAATGTAAAAGTTTTTTTGTCAAGTGAAATGTCATGAAGCAACGTCAGATTTGAATAATTTTTCTCAATTCATTAACAATACAATATATACATGTGATATATATAGAGTATTGTAATTATTCAAACAATTATATCTCATACAAAATAAGGAATTTGTTCTATTTACATTTCACACTATATAGGTAAATGTAAATATAAAATTGAATAGAATAAAATGCATTACAAATTAACTAAATCATGCAAAGAGTAGAGTATGATAATTACCATTGATAGAGCTAGATGATGGCAAAAAAATAAAAATAAAATAAAATAATGCATATTGCATCATCAGTAAAGAATGGTTGATACACAATCATCATTGAATCAAACATTAGTGGTCATAACACCAATAATAAGTATCGTTACACTTGAGTTAACAGAATGCATTATATCAAGAAAGATAGTAAAAACGTCACATTCTTTTTATTTCAGCATCATGTTTTAATCGTAATGAGGTAATTTTAGTAGCAACAACTCACTTTATAGCTCAAGAATGCAATGACACCAAGGGCAAGAGATGAAGAGAATGTGGAAATTGCGATTTGACAAGAAGTTATCAATCATCTTATCTGCTATTAATGATTTATTGTAGGTGATTATTTTGATAAGTAACACCAAGGGCAAGAGATGAAGAGAATGTGGAAATTTTAATTTTGTTAGATATTTAATTTCGATCTTGTGGCTTTCTTTTGTAACAAATATTATTAGTTTATTTCATTGTAATTTATTTCAAGACTTTGTTTAAGTTGTTTCCTTATTTTACAAGTAAAGGGGGTCAAAGTGTAATACATGGAAAGGTGCTTTATTCTCATGTAAATGGTACCGCCTAGGGTTTTCTGAAAAAACAATCACACGGATTATTCAATACAGCAGCCGCCTTTTTGAGAGAACATTCTCTTTGACTTTTTCATCATCATTCTTCAATCATTGAGTTTATATTCTGTTTGCTGAATGTTTGTGTGATTAATATATATACGAGTACAGATTATATTCTATGAAATCATTTATAACAATTGGTATCAGAGCACAGGAGGTGGATTTCAATTAATCTTCATTCGGATTCATCATTGTTCTTCGTGTTCTTCATTCAAAACCCACGGTTTGATCTGTTTCCTCTTAATATTTCTATTTTTTTTTGCGTTTATTCATTCCTTAATCATCTACTATTCATGATATATAGATTTAGACCTGTTTATGTTCAATCATTACGTGTTTCGTTTTCACTAAATTTGAGTTTTCATCTCGAAATATATGGGTTTTTAATTCGGTTTTGGTCCAATTTTAAGAGATTTTTAGATGTATTCGTATATTTTAAGTACTTCAAAGTGTTTAAAATTATTTTCCAATCATTTAGAAATAATTTTTAGGCCAGAAACTGCTAGTTTTCATTCTGTCAAAATTCTGAAATATTCATAACTGTTGAATTTCGGAGCCCACTTCGGACCTCCTCGGACCTCAATTCGGTCCAATTCGGACCATATTTCGGTACATTTTGGACCAAACTTTCTCAAATTTCGGACCCACCCGAACTTCGGACCATCCGAAGTTCTGTTTAAGTATTTTTAAAACACTTATATTTACTTGTGCTTCATTTTGAATCTTCATCTCGGACCATCCGAACTTCAGACCTCATCCGACTTCGGTGTTTTCAGTTGAAAATTTTTATAAGTGTCCATCCGAACCATACACTGTTCATCCGAAATTCAGTCCATCCGAATTTCAGCCCATCCGAATTGGTTCAATCAGCATTCGGTCCATCTCTTTTACATTGTTCATCTGAACTTCTAACCATCTGTGGTCAACTGTTCATCCGAACTTCAACCCATCCGAATTCAACTCTTCATCCGAAATTCAGACCATCCGAACTCACATCTGCAGCTAATGTTTCTAATGTTTCTTCTTCTGTAGCTAACCATCCAACGATTCAACTGCGCAACAAATTCCATTTGATCCCTCTTCATCTACTTCATACCCACATCCATCCACTTCATCCACTAATACATCTGTAGCTGAATCTACTCCAGAAATACCCTCACACATTATACCAAACATCATTCCTTCACATGAGCACATTGAACTAGTACCGGAACCAGTGGTACCTTCGCTCGAAACCACTGACCATGAATCATCCTCCATTCCACAACTCACCACTGAGGTTCCATCTCGTTCACCCCTTCCACACAAGAAAAAATGGATCCGGAGTCACCCAACCGATCAAATCATTGGTGATGTCTCGACCTGTGTTTAAACCCGAAGGGCGTCTGCTAATGAATGTCTCTTTGCATCATTCCTTAGTATGATAGAGCCTGCTCGTGCGGATGAAGCCTTGAAAGATCCTGACTGGATTGTTGTTATTCAAGAAGAGCTCAACCAGTTTGAACAACTCAGAGCCTGCTCGTGCGGATTCTTCATATGAACTTGAATATTAAATTTCAAGTTTCATTGCTAATCACACAAACATTAATTTTGATTTTCCATCGTTAAAGGTTTTTCGAGTTTTTGAAACTGGAAAATGGACTTTTTTTTACTGTAATTGTTGTTTTGGACAATGTTCAGTAAACAAATATTGTTTAAAATTCATTTTCGAGTAGGAAGCAAATCTTGGATAGGCAATGTTTTTAAACGATTTTCTCGATAAACACTTCATTTGAGAATTTTTTCAATTTTGATCGAGTTGGATGAAGTTACACTCGAGAAACCATTAGTTTGATTCGAGGTGTATACTTCATGATTCGAGAAAAGTGTATGTGTTATTCGAGTTGGTTACTTTGCAGGTCTTAGAAAAAAAATTTCAATAACCCTCGATAACAAGTTTAATTCGAGTTGGTCTTATAGTTAGTTCGAGGAACTTTTCTTGTTATTCGAGTTGAGCAACTTTAGGACATAGAAAATTCTTCTATCAAGTCTTGATAAACAATTTCATTCGAGAAAATAACAATTCCATTCGAGTTGACTTCTGTGTCTTTCGAGAAAACATCAACCTCATTCGAGTTGGTCCATAACTTCATTCGAGAAACTCCTTATTCATACGAGTTTCATAGTTATGACATTCGAGTTGGATCATGAGTCATCCGAGAAACATCATGTTTAAATCGAGTTTCAATCTCAAATTTCTCAAAGTGTTGAGGATTTTTTATTTTTCAGAAAAATTTCACATTTTTCAAGAGAATTTTTAAAATTTGTGTTTTACTAACATTGGTCTCTTAACGATTGACTTTGGAATCCTAAAAAAATATTTTTATATTATTTTCTTGAATCCCGATGCTTTAAAAAGTGAAATACATAATTCTAATTTCTAGCAAAATGTTTTATTTTTCTATTTGCAGGATTTCATTTGATTATCTGCTGATTCAACATGTCCATTCTATTTCATAGGTTTCAAATGGCTTCCCCAGCTCAATCCCAACCTTCAAATTCATCTGATTCCCATTCATTATCAAATCATACATTGGTATCTAAACCAGTGATATCCGCTTCAGGCCCCCGACCTTCACCCTCTACACCCATACCAGATACTCAGTTAGTGAAACCCAAACATTGCCTACCCTTTCATGATAACAACCACCGTCTTGATCCCAAGATAATAAAAGTAAGCCATCCAGTCATAGTAGACATCCTTAAAGGACATCCTTTAGGTTATCTACTTCAATATAAACCATCTATTCCTCAAGTTTACTTACAGCATTTTTGGCATACAATCAAGTTTGTACCAGCTGATGGAAATCATCATTTCAAGGTTACCATTGATCAATTCAATACTAACATTACACTATCCAGGCTCAGACAGAATATGTTTCTACCGCATTGCATAAATACCAATAACTTTCCTGAGCTCGCAGACTTCGAAGATTTTGTATCCGATGAAGAGCTAGTCTATGATTTGATTTTCTTAGGATACTCTAAGCCTCTACCGAAAAGCTCTAAGTTTCACAGAATTGGACTTAACGGAGAGTGGTATACGTTGTTCGGGATTGAAAGCCGATGCATGACGTCCAAGCATACCGGTATAGATAGGTGCAGCATCCATTGTCTTAGAATTTTTCATGGGATTGCTTTTAACAAGCATTATGACTACACTCAATGTATTTGGGTGGACTTGAAGGAAGTGGTGTTAGCTAAGACGATGAATAGAGCACGAAAGATTGTCCCACTTCAATGATTCGTTCAAATACTGATAAGGGGCATATTAAGAGTTCATGAACAGATTCCTAAACGATCAAATGCTCAGCGGTGCCATAACTACGTGATGATGAGTCTGCATGGGGTACAGGATTCACTGAACGCGAATATAATGCCATATCAAGAAGCTTTTTTAAAATATGTGGATCAAGAGAGTGAGCACGTGAAGTTATATAGAATAGATCACGCTCCTGTAGAAACCCAAGAACCGGGTTTTCTTTACTAGGGGGCTATAGGTGAGCAGGAACATCAGCATGGGGCTGATGTTTAAGGTAGCCAATCAGAGACTGAGGGTGTACAGGTGCAGGAAAGGGGTGGTGAGAGCAATTTCGATTCTGAACGAACATTATCAAATATTGCTGAGGGTGTTGCCGAAGGGAATGATGATGATTAGGGTGGACATGATACAAATTAGGGAGGTGTAGGAATTATTGAAATTTCTATAGCTTAAAGCATTCCATAGATAGATATTGTTGAAATAGCGAGAAATAGTGTGAGGAAGATTCCTAACCCAAACAGCTAGGATCAAGCCACATCAGCTGTTAGCTCCCTAATGGTAGTTGGCCTTGAATTAGTTAGTATCCTACTGACGATTGCACACCCGTTTAGCCACTCATTCTCTTCTCAACAGGAGAATGTTTGAATTTCTCACCGGGATGAAGAACCCAATCTATCCAAAAATCCTTTTGATTTTACGGATATTGAACATAGTACACATATGCCCGTGTGTACAACTTCAGTTCTTGCACATACTTTTGAATCCATACATACTAGGACACTCGAGTCCACTTCATTCTTTGAAGTAAGTGCAGTTGAACTTAGTGTTCCTGCCGGAACAACCTTAGTGTCAGAAGCATTTGTTGCTCCGTCACTTGAAGAGGTTGGAAGTCCAGTCAGAGACACATCTTTGCTAACTCTGAGTACTGGCGACACAGACGTTCTTTTCACAAGTTCGACTGTCGTGACAACTGGAAGTCTAAGGGACCCAGTAGTTAGCCTTTCCCCATTTGTTACGGAAGTAAAATTGGATGAAGCTTTAAATGCGACAGTTGCTAGAGGTACCAATCACATGAGAAAAAAAGACTAAAATCACATATCATGTGTATTATAGTTCAAGTCCAGTGCATGTTAATTGTGATTTGAGACAAAAAATACTAAAATCACAAGAAATATGATGGATTGAAACTCAATTGAAGAATAAATTATAAAAGTTTCTACATAAATAATGAATCAATATACAAAAAACAAAAAAAAATAATAACTATTAGACATTCATATATCAAGATAACTACAATTTTATAAAGAACTATAGCAAGACACAAACTAACCAAATTCAAATGCTTTGTTTTCTATAGCCACAAAAAGTTATGGACTTTCTTCTCGGTGCTTGTGTAGTCAATTTAATCACCATCAACAATGACCGTATAAACATAAAATAAATTTATTTGTTATTAATTAAACGTAACAACTAATTCTTGAAAATTGAAATATGATAATGTTCACAACCCACCTAAGAAACTAAGGTACTAACAACGCCAACATCATCAAATGTCGCTTCCTTTTATTGTAGCGACTTCTAACAGCTAATATTACAATTGTCACTTCCGTGGTCAATATTTCAACCCTAAAGAAGTAAATAAAAAGATACAAATGGTAAACTCTTAATGAAACGCTAACAGTTAGGGAGCAATTTTCTGCAAATAAGAATCATCCCAAAGTTTTGTCATGTGTACTAACATTAAAAATAAAGAGGGTTTAGGGCACAAACCAGAGCTTTGACAGCTGATACTATCACTCGAATACTAACATTCGTCTAGTTGTTTTAAAAAAAAAAACTAAAAAGAAACAATTAAGCCTATACAATTTAAAAACACCATCCCTTCATACTATGTTCATATAACAATATAAACAATCTCAACGCACCAAGCCACCAAGATGTCAAGAAAATAATTATATGTTGCTTAAACCACAAACACAACCCCTTGCAACTTAGGGTTACAAAAGAGTAACCTTTGGATAAAGCAAATAAAAGGAGAAGATGAAAAATATTAGGTTAACAATCTACAATTCATAATCAATCTGAAAAATCTTAAATAAGCAAAGATCAACAGGTTCAGCTGACAAAATATTGTTGTTGTACACACTAAACCACCAATTTAACCTATCATATATTTTCTTAAAAAACGAATGTTGAAGGTTTTACAAGTACTGGAAAATAAATCAACTATAGGATGAGTATAAAGACATGTGAATTATTGCATAAAGTACCTATGCTTTGTTATATATAACTCAATTGCAACACCTTGAATAGAAATTGCATTGTTGGCCTCTGTCTGCGATAGTTGATCGGGACCGGTTGAATCACAATGAAGCAACTATGATAAATACAAACTAATTATACAAAAGATAACATATCCATAACTTCCAAATTCGATGTATCTTTAACTATCATTAATTTGAAAGCAAACAATACATGTACACTACTTCGAAAAACATTTATTCTTCTTTTTTTAAATTTCCCCTTGTTACAACCCTTACCAAGATCCTCAAGTTAATAATATTTGCAAAATTTACTTATGTAATACTCATCCATTGCTCGGGATACAATTTTCTAACACTAATGTTTTTGGCCTATGCCTTAATAGTTAATGGGGTCTAGTAAAAAACACAATGAAACAAAAAAAATAAACACAACACATCATACGAAGTATAACATATTTATACTTATAAATGCTTGTATCTTTAACTATCATTATTCTAAAAGCAAACGATAAGGTACACTGCTTTAGTGAAAACTTCTCTATTTGGTTTAAACTTCTCCTCGCTTGTTAAAACCCATATCATGTTCCCCAAGTTTATAATTTCTGTAAAATTTACCCATGCAATACCTGTACGTTGCTTGGGATACTGTTTTCTAAAACAACATACTTAACTCCTTATCATATATTAGGTGCATTACTTAACTCCTTAATGTATATAGAGGCTGCAAAATTCTTTACAGAAAATCATCTTCGTAGAAAATAGAAATCGATCATATTAATTAGCAATATAAATATTGACATAAAGGCAAGATGAGTCCATAAACTTAAGACTTTATATTGGCATCAAGTAGATAAAAGATGGGTCAAACCAGAAAAATATATATCATTCACATTGATTAATTTCTCATGAAAAAATAGAGTTGGTGTATCATTCGAAATGTAAAAGTTTTTTTGTCAAGTGAAATGTCATGAAGCAACGTCAGATTTGAATAATTTTTCTCAATTCATTAACAATACAATATATACATGTGATATATATAGAGTATCGTAATTATTCAAACAATTATATCTCATACAAAATAAGAAATTTGTTCTATTTACATTTCACACTATATAGGTAAATGTAAATATAAAATTGAATAGAATAAAATGCATTACAAATTAACTAAATCATGCAAAGAGTAGAGTATGATAATTACCATTGATAGAGCTAGATAATGGCAAAAAAATAAAAATAAAATAAAATAATGCATATTGCATCATCAGTAAAGAATGGTTGATACACAATCATCATTGAATCAAACATTAGTGGTCATAACACCAATAATAAGTATCGTTACACTTGAGTTAACAGAGTGCATTATATCAAGAAAGATAGTAAAAACATCACATTCTTTTTATTTCAGCATCATGTTTTAATCGTAATGAGGTAATTTTAGTAGCAACAACTCACTTTATAGCTCAAGAATGCAATGACACCAAGGGCAAGAGATGAAGAGAATGTGGAAATTGCGATTTGACAAGAAGTTATCAATCATCTTATCTGCTATTAATGATTTATTGTAGGTGATTATTTTGATAAGTAACACCAAGGGCAAGAGATGAAGAGAATTTGGAAATTTCAATTTTGTTAGATATTTAATTTCGATCTTGTGGCTTTCTTTTGTAACAAATATTATTAGTTTATTTCATTGTAATTTATTTCAAGACTTTGTTTAAGTTGTTTCCTTATTTTACAAGTAAAGGGGGTCAAAGTGTAATACATGGAAAGGTGCTTTATTCTCATGTAAATGGTACCGCCTAGGGTTTTCTGAAAAAACAATCACACGGATTATTCAATACAGCAGCCGCCTTTTTGAGAGAACATTCTCTTTGTCTTTTTCATCATCATTCTTCAATCATTGAGTTTATATTCTGTTTGCTGAATGTTTGTGTGATTAATATATATATGAGTACAGATTATATTCTATGAAATCATTTTTAACAATTGGTATCAGAGCACAGGAGGTGGATTTCAATTAATCTTCATTCGGATTCATCATTGTTCTTCGTGTTCTTCATTCAAAACCCACGGTTTGATCTGTTTCCTCTTAATATTTCTGTTTTTTTTTGCGTTTATTCATTCCTTAATCATATACTATTCATGATATATAGATTTAGACCTGTTTATGTTCAATCATTACGTGTTTCTTTTTCACTAAATTTGAGTTTTCATCTCGAAATATATGGTTTTTTAATTCGGTTTTGGTCCAATTTTAAGAGATTTTTAGATGTATTCGTATATTTTAAGTACTTCAAAGTGTTTAAAATTATTTTCCAATCATTTAGAAATAATTTTTAGGCCAGAAACTGCTAGTTTTCATTCTGTCAAAATTCTGAAATATTCATAACTGTTGAATTTCGGAGCCCACTTCGGACCTCCTCGGACCTCAATTCGGTCCAATTCGGACCATATTTCGGTACATTTTGGACCAAACTTTCTCAAATTTCGGACCCACCCGAACTTCGGACCATCTGAAGTTCTGTTTAAATATTTTGAAAACACTTATATTTACTTGTGCTTCATTTTGAATCTTCATCTCGGACCATCCGAACTTCAGACCTCATCCGACTTCGGTGTTTTCAGTTGAAAATTTTTATAAGTGTCCATCCGAACCATACACTGTTCATCCGAAATTCAGTCCATCCGAATGTCAGCCCATCCGAATTGGTTCAATCAGCATTTGGTCCATCTCTTTTACATTGTTCATCTGAACTTCTGACCATCTGTGGTCAACTGTTCATCCGAACTTCAACCCATCCGAATTCAACTCTTCATCTGAAATTCAGACCATCCGAACTCACATCTGCAGCTAATGTTTCTAATGTTTCTTCTTCTGTAGCTAACCATCCAACGATTCAACTGCGCAACAAATTCCATTTGATCCCTCTTCATCTACTTCATACCCACATCCATCCACTTCATCCACTAATACATCTGTAGCTGAATCTACTCCAGAAATACCCTCACACATTATACAAAACATCATTCCTTCACATGAGCACATTGAACCAGAACCGGAACCAGTGGTACCTTCGCTCGAAACCACTGACCATGAATCATCCTCCATTCCACAACTCACCACTGAGGTTCCATCTCGTTCACCCCTTCCACACAAGAAAAAATGGACCCGGAGTCACCCAACCGATCAAATCATTGGTGATGTCTCGACCTGTGTTTAAACCCGAAGGGCGTCTGCTAATGAATGTCTCTTTGCATCATTCCTTAGTATGATAGAGCCTGCTCATGCGGATGAAGCCTTGAAAGATCCTGACTGGATTGTTGTTATTCAAGAAGAGCTCAACCAGTTTGAACAACTCAGAGCCTGCTCGTGCGGATTCTTTATATGAACTTGAATATTAAATTTCAAGTTTCATTGCTAATCACACAAACATTAATTTTGATTTTCCATCGTTAAAGGTTTTTCGAGTTTTTGAAACTGGAAAATGGACTTTTTTTACTGTAATTGTTGTTTTGGACAATGTTCAGTAAACAAATATTGTTTAAAATTCATTTTTGAGTAGGAAGCAACTCTTGGATAGGCAATGTTTTTAAACGATTTTCTCGATAAACATTTCATTTGAGAATTTTTTCAATTTTGATCGAGTTGGATGAAGTTACACTCGAGAAACCTTTAGTTTGATTCGAGGTGTATACTTCATGATTCGAGAAAAGTGTATGTGTTATTCGAGTTGGTTACTTTGCAGGTCTTAGAAAAAAAATTTCAATAACCCTCGATAACAAGTTTAATTTGAGTTGGTCTTATAGTTAGTTCGAGGAACTTTTCTTGTTATTCGAGTTGAGCAACTTTAGGACTTAGAAAATTCTTCTATCAAGTCTTGATAAACAATTTCATTCGAGAAAATAACAATTCCATTCGAGTTGACTTCTGTGTCTTTCGAGAAAACATCAACCTCATTCGAGTTGGTCCATAACTTCATTCGAGAAACTCCTTATTCATACGAGTTTCATAGTTATGACAGTCGAGTTGGATCATGAGTCATCCGAGAAACATCATGTTTAAATCGAGTTTCAATCTCAAATTTCTCAAAGTGTTGAGGATTTTTTATTTTTCAGAAAAATTTCACATTTTTCAAGAGAATTTTTAAAATTTGTGTTTTACTAACATTGGTCTCTTAACGATTGACTTTGGAATCCTAAAAAAAAATATTTTAATATTATTTTCTTGAATCCCGATGCTTTAAAAAGTGAAATACATAATTCTAATTTCTAGCAAAAAGTTTTATTTTTCTATTTGCAGGATTTCATTTGATTATCTGCTGATTCAACATGTCCATTTTATTTCATAGGTTTCAAATGGCTTCCCCAGCTCAATCCCAACCTTCAAATTCATCTGATTCCCATTCATTATCAAATCATACATTGGTATCCAACCCAGTGATATCTGCTTCAGTCCCCCGACCTTCACCCTCTACACCCATACCAGATACTCAGTTAGTGAAACCCAAACATTGCCTACCCTTTCATGATAACAACCACCGTCTTGATCCCAAGATAATAAAAGTCAGCCATCCAGTCATAGTAGACATCCTTAAAGGACATCCTTTAGGTTATCTACTTCAATGTAAACCATCTATTCCTCAAGTTTACTTACAGCATTTTTGGCATACAATCAAGTTTGTACCAGCTGATGGAAATCATCATTTCAAGGTTACCATTGATCAATTCAATACTAACATTACACTATCCAGGCTCAGACAGAATATGTTTCTATCGCATTGCATAAATACCAATAACTTTCCAGAGCTCGCAGACTTCGAAGATTTTGTATCCGATGAAGAGCTAGTCTATGATTTGATTTTCTTAGGATACTCTAAGCCTCTACCGAAAAGCTCTAAGTTTCATAGAATTGGACTTAACGGAGAGTGGTATACGTTGTTCGGGATTGAAAGCCGATGCATGACGTCCAAGCATACCGGTATAGATAGGTGCAGCATCCATTGTCTTAGAATTTTTCATGGGATTGCTTTTTACAAGCATTATGACTACACTCAATGTATTTGGGTGGACTTGAAGGAAGTGGTGTTAGCTAAGACGATGAATAGAGCACGAAAGATTGTCCCACCTCAATGATTCGTTCAAATACTGATAAGGGGCATATTAAGAGTTAATGAACAGATTCCTAAACGATCAAATGCTCAGTGGTGCCATAACTACGTGATGATGAGTCTGCATGGGGTACAGGATTCACTGAACGCGAATATAATGCCATATCAAGAAGTTTATTAAAATATGTGGATCAAGAGAGTGAGCACGTGAAGTTATATATAATAGATCACGCTCCTGTAGAAACCCAGGAACCGGGTTTTCTTAACTAGGGGGCTATAGGTGAGCAGGAACATCAGCATGGGGCTGATGTTTAAGGTAGCCAATCAGAGACTGAGGGTGTACAGGTGCAGGAAAGGGGTGGTGAGAGCAATTTCGATTCTGAACGAACATTATCAAATATTGCTGAGGGTGCTGCCGAAGGGAATGATGATGATTAGGGTGGACATGATACAAATTAGGGAGGTGTAGGAATTATTGAAATTTCTATAGCTTAAAGCATTCCATAGATAGATATTGTTGAAATAGCGAGAAATAGTGTGAGGAAGATTCCTAACCCAAACAGCTAGGATCAAGCCACATCAGCTGTTAGCTCCCTAATGGTAGTTGGCCTTGAATTAGTTAGTATCCTACTGACGATTGCACACCCGTTTAGCCACTCATTCTCTTCTCAACAGGAGAATGTTTGAATTTCTCACCGGGATGAAGAACCCAATCTATCCGAAAATCCTTTTGATTTTACGGATATTGAACATAGTACATATATGCCCGTGTGTACAACTTCAGTTCTTGCACATACTTTTGAATCCATACATACTAGGACACTCGAGTCCACTTCATTCTTTGAAGTAAGTGCAGTTGAACTTAGTGTTCCTGCCGGAACAACCTTAGTGTCAGAAGCATTTGTTGCTCCGTCACTTGAAGAGGTTGGAAGTCCAGTCAGAGACACATCTTTGCTAACTCTGAGTACTGGCCACACACACGTTCTTTTCACAAGTTCGACTGTCGTGACAACTGGAAGTCTAAAGGACCCAGTAGTTAGCCTTTCCCCATTTGTTATGGAAGTAAAATTGGATGAAGCTTTAAATGCGACAGTTGCTAGAGGTACCAATCACATGAGAAAAAAAGACTAAAATCACATATCATGTGTATTATAGTTCAAGTCTAGTGCATGTTAATTGTGATTTGAGACAAAAAATACTAAAATCACAAGAAATATGATGGATTGAAACTCAATTGAAGAATAAATTATAAAAGTTTCTACATAAATAATGAATCAATATACAAAAAACAAAAAAAAATAATAACTATTAGACATTCATATATCAAGATAACTACAATTTTATAAAGAACTATAGCAAGACACAAACTAACCAAATTCAAATGCTTTGTTTTCTATAGCCACAAAAAGTTATGGACTTTCTTCTCGGTGCTTGTGTAGTCAATTTAATCACCATCAACAATGACCGTATAAACATAAAATAAATTTATTTGTTATTAATTAAACGTAACAACTAATTCTTGAAAATTGAAATATGATCATGTTCACAACCCACCTAAGAAACTAAGGTACTAACAACGCCAACATCATCAAATGTCGCTTCCTTTTATTGTAGCGACTTCTAACAGCTAATATTACAATTGTCACTTCCGTGGTCAATATTTCAACCCTAAAGAAGTAAATAAAAAGATACAAATGGTAAACTCTTAATGAAACGCTAACAGTTAGGGAGCAATTTTCTGCAAATAAGAATCATCCCAAAGTTTTGTCATGTGTACTAACATTAAAAATAAAGAGGGTTTAGGGCACAAACCAGAGCTTTGACAGTTGATACTATCACTCGAATACTAACATTCGTCTAGTTGTTTTTAAAAAAAAAACTAAAAAGAAACAATTAAGCCTATACAATTTAAAAACACCATCCCTTCATACTATGTTCATATAACAATATAAACAATCTCAATGCACCAAGCCACCAAGATGTCTAGAAAATAATTATATGTTGCTTAAACCACAAACACAACCCCTTGCAACTTAGGGTTACAAAAGAGTAACCTTTGGATAAAGCAAATAAAAGGAGAAGATGAAAAATATTAGGTTAACAATCTACAATTCATAATCAATCTGAAAAAATCTTAAATAAGCAAAGATCAACAGGTTCAGCTGACAAAATATTGTTGTTGTACACACTAAACCACCAATTTAACCTATCGTATATTTTCTTAAAAAACGAATGTTGAAGGTTTTACAAGTACCGGAAAATAAATCAACTATAGGATGAGTATAAAGACATGTGAATTATTGCATAAAGTACCTATGCTTTGTAATATATAACTCAATTGCAACACCTTGAATAGAAATTGCATTGTTGGCCTCTGTCTGCGATAGTTGATCGGGACCGGTTGAATCACAATGAAGCAACTATGATAAATACAAACTAATTATACAAAAGATAACATATCCATAACTTCCAAATTCGATGTATCTTTAACTATCATTAATTTGAAAGCAAACAATACATGTACACTACTTCGAAAAACATTTATTCTTCTTTTTTTAAATTTCCCCTTGTTACAACCCTTACCAAGATCCTCAAGTTAATAATATTTGCAAAATTTACTTATGTAATACTCATCCATTGCTCGGGATACAATTTTCTAACACTAATGTTTTTGGCCTATGCCTTAATAGTTAATGGGGTCTAGTAAAAAACACAATGAAACAAAAAAAATAAACACAACACATCATACAAAGTATAACATATTTATACTTATAAATGCTTGTATCTTTAACTATCATTATTCTAAAAGCAAACGATAAGGTACACTGCTTTAGTGAAAACTTCTCTATTTGGTTTAAACTTCTCCTCGCTTGTTAAAACCCATATCATGTTCCCCAAGTTTATAATTTCTGTAAAATTTACCCATGCAATACCTGTACGTTGCTTGGGATACTGTTTTCTAAAACAACATACTTAACTCCTTATCATATATTAGGTGCATTACTTAACTCCTTAATGTATATAGAGGCTGCAAAATTCTTTACAGAAAATCATCTTCGTAGAAAATAGAAATCGATCATATTAATTAGCAATATAAATATTGACATAAAGGCAAGATGAGTCCATAAACTTAAGACTTTATATTGGCATCAAGTAGATAAAAGATGGGTCAAACCAGAAAAATATATATCATTCACATTGATTAATTTCTCATGAAAAAATAGAGTTGGTGTATCATTCGAAATGTAAAAGTTTTTTTTTCAAGTGAAATGTCATGAAGCAACGTCAGATTTGAATAATTTTTCTCAATTCATTAACAATACAATATATACATGTGATATATATAGAGTATCGTAATTATTCAAACAATTATATCTCATACAAAATAAGGAATTTGTTCTATTTACATTTCACACTATATAGCTAAATGTAAATATAAAATTGAATAGAATAAAATGCATTACAAATTAACTAAATCATGCAAAGAGTAGAGTATGATAATTATAACTATCTATTGCTGGCGGTGCTTATAGCCTCCAGCAATTATCAACCGTTCGATCTTGATCTATCGCTTCTAGGCCGTTGATAAGCATTTAATTAGATAGTTACGTTAATGCCCTTTAAAAAAACTGTTCATATACCATGACAGTTGCAACTAAAATGGTATAATAGTACAAGTACAACAATCATACAACTACCCACTCACCCACCACTCACCCACATAAACTACTCTCCGAGGATGAAAAAACCGTCACTTTTTTTTATATTTATTTTGATGGTTATTTTGAAAAAAAAACTGCTAAAATATAGTTTTATTTACACCCCCACTCACCCCCACTTCCAAGTTAAAAGACTTGATTACCCCTATGCTAAAAACACTAAAATAGAAAATAAATAGGAAAAAACAAGGGTAAGTTAGAGATTTCAATAATACAATTATGATGTCAATAATAAATCTTTATCATAAATATCACTCACTCCATCATTTGGATTCATTTTTTCACGAAGCTCTTTCAAAACCTGTAAAAATCGAGAGGTTCTCTTCATGTTCTTCTATTGTTTTTATATATTAATATATTAATTAATTTCAATTCTCATTACTAATCAGCTTTGTTTTCTTCTTTTCATTTCTTTTTTAGTCAGTTAGGTTAATGAACAATAAATATATACACACACATTACTTAATCTTTTATATATTATTATTCTTATTACGATTGTTATTACTAATTTATCCAAACCCATGATACATAATTTGAGCATTTTTTATATATTATAATCATTATTATTATTTTATTTTTAATCTTTTTATAAAAATATACGCGTTTCTTTTCTGCTTACTACTTTTTGTGAGTTCAATTTTTTTATAACTAATTTAATGTTATATAAAAGTTTTAGTTAATCTTATAATAATAGCATGTGAATCTAATTTTTCGTTCTACTCTTTTTATACGTATTTTCTTATACATATTTTGTGTAATTAAATGCATCCGTAATTAAGTATAATAAACATTATAACAAGAAAATAAAAAACTATATTGTGATCATAATGATAAAACATAATGTAATAGAGTTTATAACAGGGAAATAAAACAATATGTATTCAAAAAGTTTAATGCAAAATAATTTGGCATCTCAATTATAGTTTAATAAAAATTTGATAAAACGCTTGGTTTAATAATAGTTTGGACAACAATAAATTTTATATTGGAATGTAAATAACACTAATGTAATCATTACAAAATATTTTAAAATTTACATGACATAATATATTAAAAAGTTATAATGATAAAAAACAAAGCAAACAATTATATTAAATAAAATAAAATAAAATAACTTTTTAATATAAAATTTTTCATCACTTTTTAAATTGTTCGGATAATCATTATTTTTATAAAAATTGTAGATAAAACAATATGATAAAAATGAAAACGTAATATATTAAAAATTATAACTTTAAATATGTCACACAAACTACTCTACTGTTCAATTAATAGTGAAACAAGATACAAAGTTGGATAAATAATAAAATTTCGTTTTATTATATGTCAAAAATAATATAATGAGGTAGTTGTACGCAAGACAACTATTACAAAATTTCGTTATTAAACAATTTGTTTGGACTTTAATGAAATTTATATTGGAAGGTAAATATATAATATGATCGTACTGGTATGTTCGATTTTTTTACAAAACTTAATATAATAAATGTTATAATAGAAAAACTGAACAATTATATAATATATACAAAATAATAGAATTAATTAGCTTCCTACTTGCTAGCTTCAGTTGTCTGTTAAATTGCTTTATTATGCACTTGGATTGTAAATAAGTACACTTATAATTGTGATGCTACATTTCAGAATATTTTTACATTTGAATGATATTTGTTTTTTTCTTAATGTTTCTTATACAAGTTTTGAAATCATATTTTCTTTGTGTTAAGGTTTTTAAATTTGTTTGCTATGAAAATTTACTACGTACCAATAAATTTATGAGTATTTTGTTCAATGCAATGTCTATTGCTTATGTTTAGTTTTACATTTACACAATTCGTAAAAATATCAAATTGAGAAACAACATATTATAAACTTCTGCATTCAATCTCTGTATAAACAATATGGTATATAGTTATCTTTTGATAGTTACATATTTTGTTTTTGAACAAATTAATATATTAAGTACTTATAATCACACATTATGTTATTATAAAAATTCTATAATCTTTTGAAACGGCATAACCCGGGCACCGCACGGGTAAAAATACTAGTTACCATTGATAGAGCTAGATGATGGCAAAAAAATAAAAATAAAATAAAATAATGCATATTGCATCATCAGTAAAGAATGGTTGATACACAATCATCATTGAATCAAACATTAGTGGTCATAACACCAATAATAAGTATCGTTACACTTGAGTTAACAGAATGCATTATATCAAGAAAGATAGTAAAAACGTCACATTCTTTTTATTTCAGCATCATGTTTTAATTGTAATGAGGTAATTTTAGTAGCAACAACTCACTTTATAGCTCAAGAATGCAATGACACCAAGGGCAAGAGATGAAGAGAATGTGGAAATTGCGATTTGACAAGAAGTTATCAATCATCTTATCTGCTATTAATGATTTATTGTAGGTGATTATTTTGATAAGTGACACCAAGGGCAAGAGATGAAGAGAATGTGGAAATTTCAATTTTGTTAGATTTTTAATTTCGATCTTGTGGCTTTCATTTGTAACAAATATTATTAGTTTATTTCATTGTAATTTATTTCAAGACTTTGTTTAAGTTGTTTCCTTATTTTACAAGTAAAGGGGGTCAAAGTGTAATACATGGAAAGGTGCTTTTATTCTCATGTAAATGGTACCGCCTAGGGTTTTCTGAAAAAACAATCACACGGATTATTCAATCCAGCAGCCACCTTTTTGAGAGAACATTCTCTTTGTCTTTTTCATCATCATTCTTCAATCATTGAGTTTATATTCTGTTTGCTGAATGTTTGTGTGATTAATATATATACGAGTACATATTATATTCTATGAAATCATTTATAACAATTGGTATCAGAGCAGAGGAGGTGGATTTCAATTAATCTTCATTCGGATTCATCATTGTTCTTCGTGTTCTTCATTCAAAACCCACGGTTTGATCTGTTTCCTCTTAATATTTCTGTTTTTTTTTTTTTTTGCGTTTATTCATTCCTTAATCATCTACTATTCATGATATATAGATTTAGACCTGTTTATGTTCAATCATTACGTGTTTCTTTTTCACTAAATTTGAGTTTTCATCTTGAAATATATGGGTTTTTAATTCGGTTTTGGTCCAATTTTAAGAGATTTTTAGATGTATTCATATATTTTAAGTACTTCAAAGTGTTTAAAATTATTTCCAATCATTTAGAAATAATTTTTAGGCCAGAAACTGCTAGTTTTCATTCTGTCAAAATTCTGAAATATTCATAACTGTTGAATTTCGGAGCCCACTTCGGACCTCCTCGGACCTCAATTCGGTCCAATTCGGACCATATTTCGGTACATTTTAGACCAAACTTTCTCAAATTTCGGACCCACCCGAACTTCGGACCATCCGAAGTTCTGTTTAAGTATTTTTAAAACACTTATATTTACTTGTGCTTCATTTTGAATCTTCATCTCGGACCATCCGAACTTCAGACCTCATCCGACTTCGGTGTTTTCAGTTGAAAATTTTTATAAGTGTCCATCCGAACCATACACTGTTCATCCGAAATTCAGTCCATCCGAATTTCAGCCCATCCGAATTGGTTCAATCAGCATTCGGTCCATCTCTTTTACATTGTTCATCTGAACTTCTGACCATCTGTGGTCAACTGTTCATCCGAACTTCAACCCATCCGAATTCAACTCTTCATCCGAAATTCAGACCATCCGAACTCACATCTGCAGCTAATGTTTCTAATGTTTCTTCTTCTGTAGCTAACCATCCAACGATTCAACTGCGCAACAAATTCCATTTGATCCCTCTTCATCTACTTCATACCCACATCCATCCACTTCATCCACTAATACATCTGTTGCTGAATCTACTCCAGAAATACCCTCACACATTATACCAAACATCATTCCTTCACATGAGCACATTGAACCAGAACCGGAACCAGTGGTACCTTCGCTCGAAACCACTGACCATGAATCATCCTCCATTCCACAACTCACGACTGAGGTTCCATCTCGTTCACCCCTTCCACACAAGAAAAAATGGACCCGGAGTCACCCAACCGATCAAATCATTGGTGATGTCTCGACCTGTGTTTAAACCCGAAGGGCGTCTGCTAATGAATGTCTCTTTGCATCATTCCTTAGTATGATAGAGCGTGCTCGTGCGGATGAAGCCTTGAAAGATCCTGACTGGATTGTTGTTATTCAAGAAGAGCTCAACCAGTTTGAACAACTCAGAGTATGGCGGTTAGTTCGCAAGCCCAAAGACTGAACAATTATCTGAGCAAAGTGGATCTATAAGAACAAACGAGGCGAAAATGGTATTGTGTTAAGAATAAAGCTGGACTTGTCGCCAAAGGCTACCAAGAAAAAGAAGGGATATATTATGACGAGACCTTCGCTCTAGTTGCACGGATAGAAGCAATCAAAATCTTCTTGGCGTACTCGGCACACAAAGACTTCAAAGTCTACCAGATGGACGTCAAGACAGCCTTTCTTAACGGTGAACTTAACGAAGAGGAGTACGTTGAATAACCACATGGATTTGTTGATGCACATAAACCTGACCATGTTTATGTGCTAGACAAAGCCCTTTATGGTTTGAAACAAGCACCTCGCGCATGGTATGATAGTCTCTCTAATTTTCTTATCTCTGCTGGTTTCAGCAAATGTGTGGTGGACACAACATTGTTCACAAAGAGGGAAGGCCCGCACATAATGCTAGTCCAAATATATGTCGACGACATTATATTTGGATCTACTGACAGTAACTTCTCTAAGGAATTTTCATCCCTAATGGAGTCCAGGTTCGATATGAGTATGATGGGGGAAATGAAATTTTTCGTCGGATTACAAGTCAAACAACTTGAAAATAGGATTTTTGTGAACCAGTCGAAATATACTCTTGATATTCTCAAGAAGTATAAGTTAGACTCTTGCACGAGTATCGCAACTTCCATGGCTTCCAACTGTAAGTTAGACACTGATCCTTCTGGGAAAAGTGTTGATAATACAACTTACAGAGGGATGATTAGATCCTTACTGTATCTGACGACCAATAGACCAGATATAATGTTTTCAACATGACTTTGTGCTCGTTTTCAGGCTGACCCAAAAGAATCACACCAATCTGCGGTAAAACACATTTTTCATTATATTAAGGGTACACCGATCTTGGTCTCTCGTATCCAAAGGGAACCGATTTCGATCTTACTGACTTTTCAGATGCTGATTTTGCAGGTTGTAGAGTTGATAGAAAGAGCACATCAGGCGGAAAATACAGTTCTTGGGAGACAGACCAGTGAGTTGGTCCTCCAAAAAGCAGAATTGTGTTTCAACATCCACAGCTGAAGCTGAGTGTGTAGCAGCTGCAAGCTGTTGCTCTCAAATGTTGTGGATGAGAACATAATTACGTGATTATGGGTTCTCCCTCACCACCATCCCAATCTACTGCGATTCTCGAAGTGCGATTGCTATCTCTTGCAATCCCGTGCAGCACTCACGAACGAAACATATAGATATCAGGTATCATTTTATTAAAGATCACGTAGAAAATGGAAGAATTGAGTTATATTTTGTAGGCACGAAATATCAACTAGCTGATATTTTTACTAAAGCTTTAGACTAACCTCGTTTTCAGTTTTTAGTATCACATATCGGCATGTTGAATCCACCTTTCAGTTAAATATTAGACATTGTCTAAAATTAAATTTCAATATTTCCTTATCTATGTAAATTTTTTATAATAAATTATCTTGACAAATTGCTATATGAATTGTTCATTACTGAGTGGGACACAAATTTATCCAGGTTTGTCTGTATCCTAAAAGGTTAAAAGGTTCACGAGTTTAATCTGAAAAAGAAAAGAAAAAGGATAAGTGATCATTTGAGGGGCAGTATAAGTAAGATGTTAGCTTATATATTTTGTCGTTTTTTTAATAACTTTTAAGTTTTATGTTGCTTATTTTATTAGGTATAATTTAATATGTCAGAAAAATCACAAAAAGATTTTATTTGTTTTAAATATAACAAAAATCCAAAAGTATTTTTATTTATTTTATTTTCTATTTTTCTTTTTTCTCAAATTAATTTATAAAGAAAAACACAAAAAATATTTTTTCTGCAATTTATTTTACTTTTGAATGAAATTTAGAAAAATTAAAAAGATTTTTTATTTAGGCTAATTTTTTAATTTAATTTTGACATAACTTTTTTAGCCCACTTTGTGAGATTTTTTTTAAAACCGGTTGGCCCATTTTGTTAGAAAAAGCGCGGACCCTCATCAACCCGGCACGCCCCGCCAATTTAAATAGGCGGGTCATGGGTTTCTTCTCCCCTATGCATTCATCTTCTTCTTCTTTCACTCCAAAACCGTCGACCACCACCGCCGTTCCACCATTTTCAACCGATCAAGCTCCTCAAGCAACCTCTTTCACTTGTTTTTCTTGATGTTTCGTGTATCTGCACCTTCAAGTAAGCTCTATTCACTTTTATTTCAGTCAATAACATCATATTTAGTGTTTTTAATTTATGATTTTTTAAGATTTTTCCATTTGGTTTTTCACCATTTTAGGACCGTTAATCTGTAAGTTGTAACTTAGTGTAATTATATAAAGTGTTCTTCGCATGATTTTCCTTTAGGATCTGCATTTTTATGCATTTGTATGCATTTTGTTAGCTGTTCACGTTGCATGTGCATGAACATTAAATGGTGAAGAATTTTCGAAGTCCTGATTTCAGACCATCCGAAGTTCGGACCATCCAGACTTCGGATGAATTTCCTTAGAAAATTTTCTAATATTTTAATTGTTTCATCCGAATTCGGACCATTGTGCATCCGAGTCTGGACCACTGTTCATCCGAATTCGGACCACTATGCATCCGAGTTCGGTTCATATCAGCATTGTTCAAATTTTCAATTATTTTTCTAAGTTTTTCCATTTTCACCACTGTCCATCCGAATTCGGTACCCACTTACATTTTTCATGCATTTTCCATCTGAAATTCAGACTGAACCGAATTCGGATCATTGTTGATCTGAATTTCAACACTTCGCAATTTTTTTTTCAATTTTTTGCATTTTTATCAGAAATCAAAAATCCCAAAAAATAATTCAAGTCCTTTGCACCATTCGTTAGAGTTAGGATAACTGTTTCAGTGAAAATGTTTGTTCTAACATTGATCACTTAATGATTGACTTTGGACTTTATTCAGTAGAATCCACATTCTACTGATAAAGACCCGATGCTTTAAACATAATAGACAGCTTCTATTTCACACTTATCCCAGACTTAGTATCAATGTTTTATTCTGTTAAGTCTTCTATTCTAACTCTGCTGCACTTCTACAGTACTCATGGAACCCGCAGTAGTTCTCACCATTCCTCATTCACCCATCCTAAACAATAATGCCAAACTCCCCGAAGAGTCCATTCTACCCCAATCCCAATTTGTCGAGTTTGCGCCCCACAACTGGCAACTTGACGTTTCAACCCTACGCCATGAAGTCGAGGATATCTCCTTTGGTATCCTCAAAGGACACCTACTCTTCTACTCCCTATCAACCGCCATATCTGTTCCTTCCATTTACCTCGAACAATTCTGGCATCATCTCACGCTCATGTCAGATGTCGAACCCCACTTCACCTCTACCATAGACTGCGTTCCAGTCAAAATCATCCAATCAGCCATCCGCCACATGCTCCGCCTACCAGCTGAAGCCTTTTCTCTTTCAAGATATGCCTTTGCCCCAATCCCTTTTCTTCTGGAAACCTTTGACGAAATCAAGTCCCTTGGTTATGATGGCCCACTCTCAAAGCCATCTGAATTTAGAACGAAAAACCATCAAGCACAATGGAGGGTTCTATTTGACATCGTCAATAAACGTTTCACCTGGAAAAATTCCGGCTTTTGACTCTGCGTCCATACAAGTTCTGTCAATGTTTGCAGCATTTACGTATGACCGTCACTACGACTATGCAGCATTCATATTTGACGAATTAAAACGAGTAATCCTCGAGGAAAAAACAAAGCGAGGGCGTAAATACATACCTTTTTAGAGGTTTTTTCAACTGATCATACAATACGCTATGGACAATGATGATGACATTCACGAACGACCCGAAGCCGTTGAATATTTCGCAGCTACAGTTCAATGATTGAACATTCCATAGGGAAATCCCAGCGTACCGGTGATGACAATTCCACTATATTTGCAACATCAAGCTATACAAACAGAGCGGGTAAGGGAATACATAAGGGCTTTCTATCCGGATGAGGCTCAATCAGAACCGACTAAGCCTAACCAATCTGAAGGTGAAGCACGAGTGAGTGAGTCTGAGGGAGAAGAGGTGGATGAACAACAAATTCTGGGTATGGGTTAGCGGGAGGTTTCTGAGGTGAGGGAGGGAGTAGAAGGTGAGGAGGCATAGGCGGCCAATTCTGAACGGACCGTCTTTATCCAAATGAGAAGTCAGGAGGTAACATCTGAGGGTGATCTTAGACATGTAAGCCAGACAACCCCGCATAAGACCATCAGTCCAATGGTCGAAATAACCCCCTCCATCCACTTGATATCCTCTCAAAAGGATATCACTTCATTCCACGGGGACACTACACATACTCCATCACCCTCTCACTCGGAGAGTCGTGGTGTTGAAACAGGTCACACGTTGCCCCAGTGACCATACTTCGTTCAACCACAGCTCACTCCAGACCCCCACACACACAGCACGACGGCTCCGTGGTGTCCACCCCTGAACGAGCTGCCTTCGTGGCAGCTCCGGAAACTTCCAGATCTGAGCATTCCGTAGTAGAGCCAGAAGTGATAGAAGGAAGACCTGATGTTACGTTACAAACGCCGTGTACATCAGGTCATCCCTGGATTAATCTCGAGATGCTAACAGCAGCTTTACGTGCTGCTGGTGTTGTCACTCGGGCTGACCGGGACGCCCACAAGGAGGCTGCCGAAGAATGACATACCACCTTTCTATCATACATTAAGGGTAAGGGTGTTGCATCTGAGGATCTGCCACCACCAAGAACCCGATCAGTCCAAGCTCATATTTCAGAATTGTCAGACAAGAGAGATGCGCTTACAAGGCTAATTTTACAAATCCAAGAGCAGATAAACTCCAGAATGGACCGTCTTGAGTCTGGAGTTATAGAACTACGGTGCCGTCCTCAGGCTGAATCTCAAAAAAGAAAACATTATGATCAGGACGACCCTGATCGCCATGAGGGGAGAAGCGATAAAGAGTTCTGTCTGAGGACCCGATGATGATTGTAGGGGGAGGCGAATCAGAGGGAGCAAATAAACTAGGGTCTGGGGAACAGAGGTATGTGGCTCAAGAGGTGTTAGAGAACGAGCCTATGAAGGAAGTCCCAACTCCTTTGGATCCAATGTCAGCAATGGTGGAGTACGATCCTATCTTTGAAAAGTTCAAAATCATATTTGTGTCTGATACAGACTGTGATATTGACTAAGACTATCCTCTACTTACACCAAAGCCAGAACCCGAGTCGCCACAAAAATCCTTTCCATCCTTTGAATTCCTGATTTCCCCAACCCATGTGCCACAACAGGAGATATTATCTGCTATCCACGCTCCTCCCCTACTCTCAAAACCCCTCTAATCAAAAGTCCTCCCAAAGTCCAATCATTACCCCAACCTCAAGCCTAGGTATCAGAACCTTCAGGCACTAGAATTGTGGATTCTTTTGATGCTAGACCTAAAGGACCTGGTATCCACAATGAAAGTGATTTATATTGGGTAAGCTAGTCTACAAAAGGTGGGGTACATTCTTTGCCAGAAAAATTAAAAGAAGAACTTAGGCAAAAACGAAGGGGAAAAATTTTAAATTACTTGAAGCCCCTCCAGCTGAAGTAGAAACACCCTGTTAAAAGGCCTAAAGGATTTTTTCAAGAAGTTCTCGGCAGAACAGTTTCAGAATCCATATTTA
Organism: Centrapalus pauciflorus; assembly: GCA_020465985.1. NCBI lineage: Eukaryota > Viridiplantae > Streptophyta > Magnoliopsida > Asterales > Asteraceae > Centrapalus > Centrapalus pauciflorus. Next base: position 153,368 of record JAANYP010003866.1, read on the forward strand.
GGAGAAATGTTTAAGATGGTATTCAGGAAGAAGCCTGGGTCATTCAGCAGGCATTTATTGATGGAGCTTACAAATGTTTCAAAAGCTGAACAGGCCGAGTGTAACTAGATGATGCTCAGGGAGAAAAGGCCAAAGGAGAAATATAGGTCAAAGTCAAAGATCAAAAAGCGTGTCAACATTCATATGTACAAAAGAGCACGAGTGTTCACTCCTGCTTTTGAGGTACTCAGAGAAGATGGAACAGTACAGGAAATGCATGAAAGTGATCTAGACTACGTGAATGTGGACGACGTTTAGTATTTGCATGATAGATTGAAAAACAGAATCAAGAAGCGTCTAACTCACATGATAGCAGTTGCCGCCCTTACTAGAAGCATGAACCGCTGCTCCATTATCATGTGCTTAAGGGACTTTCAAATGGCAATTGAGAGTGCCTTGGTAAAAGTCGGTCTGAAAGCTCCTAAGCAAGACATATTTCTGCTAGACCATTACCTGGCGTTCAAAGTTTTATTGAGAGGGCAGCTGGGAATTCTGTTTTCGAACCAAAACGGATGGAAATGGTTTATGCTCTTTGAGGATTTACCTTGTTACTCCGACGGAACTATCAGATTAGTCAGAGCCGAGCTCACCAAAAGAATACAAGAATATGATGCTCAGAAAAATCCTGAACTTAGATGCCAACCAAAGGAGATTCAAGAGATCCTTAGAGGCATAGAAATACTGAACGAGAGGCTACATCTAAGGCAGGTGACTAGACAGTTCGACGTCGTCCTTGACCTCCGAGAATCTACAAATTATGCCTGAGTTCACCCACAATGATCGTAAAGGGGGAGATTGTTAGATATTTAAATTCGATCTTGTGGCTTTCTTTTGTTTAAAGTATTACTAGTTTATTTCATTGTAATTGATTTCAAGACTTTGTTTAAGTTGTTTCTTTATTTTACAAGTAGAGGGGGCTAAAGTCTAATACATGGAAACTTGCTTTTATTCTCATGTAAAAGGTACCGCCTAGGGTTTTGTGAAAAAACAATCACATAGATTATTGAATACAACAATCACCTTTTTGAGAGAACATTCTCTTTGTCTTTTTCATCAACATTCTTCAATCATTGAGTTTATATTCTGTTTGTTGAATGTTTGTGTGATTAATATATACACGAGTCTGATTATATTCTGGGAAATCATTTATAACAAATTAGACAAAAAGTTATCAATTATCTTATCTGTTATTGATGATTTATTGTAGTTGATTAATTTGATAAAATTTGGAGAATGATCGAAGGAGATCAAATTGATAACGATTATAAATTAAATTTATAATTTAGTAAGATATGAGAGATTTTTTTTTCTAACCTGGATCTTGCCATCAGAAGAGCTAGCAAATAACATTTCTCCTTCAACATCTGATGCTAGAGATGTGATTTTGGCAAATCCCGAGCCATTCATCTTCAAGGAAAAAACTCTTGTTAACCTTTCTTTCAACCATACCTCAATTATCCCATTCTTTGTGGCTCCAGTTATGAAATCATTGTTCACAGCCAAGTATTGGATGCCAAATGCACTTGACAACGATCCAACTAATGCTCTACTTGATAGAGCGAATACCTACCAAATTTAAATTTTGGTTCACACGAAAAAATGTCAATTTTTTACTTCTTGAATAAATCATGAACTTGGCAATATATAAAAGAAATCTAGAAGCTGGTGTAAACTTTAGCTCATTATAAACGAAACCAATGCCTAAAGAGTCCTAGATCCACCAATTGAATATGACACCCACAAAATATATAAAATATAGAACATGTTTCTGCATTTTTAATTACCTTTCCTGTTGTTCCATCTACTGATGTGCCACTTGCAAACAGAAGATCATCATGAATACATATGTAATTTATCCATTGTTTTCATAGCAGTTTTCGAGTTCCTGAGTAGAATTTTGTTGGTGTGCTCTTTTGCAAATCAGCTTCCTCAAAGATATAATACTGGTGTGCTCTTAGCAATATATAATATTGGAACTATTACCTAATAATTTACAATGTCACATACTCACCCAAGTTCCCTGAAGGTTGCATGGAGAAAACTTAATTGATCAATTAAATTCTAACGGAAACCCTCATGTGAGAATTAATTCAGCGACAAAAGTATTCCTATCGAGAAATCTACACATTACAAAAATGTGAAGTGTGGCTCAAATACTACTTCCTATGAAAATTTTCTGATAACACACGGAAGAAAATAAAACTTCAAACAGAAACGTTTATGCTTGTATACATACATATATATATATATGTATATATATATACATATATATATATATATATATATATATATATATATATATATATATATATATATATATATATATATATATATATATATATATATATATATATATATATATATATATATATATATATATATATATATATATATATATATATATATATATATATATATATATATATATATGGCCATATGATTGACCTACTACATCTCTCTTTTTAGGTGTCGTATATTCTAATTTGATGTACTGGTAAATCTTTTAACGAAAATAAAATTGAAGTTTGAACTTTAAAGTTACATTTCTAGCTGCCAAGATGGCTGGAATGATAATTTTGTGTGTCAAATTTGAATGCTTCCACCTAAATAAAGAAATCAAACTACTTCACAAAGTCATGGAAAAAGGCAAAAGGTCAACTACATAAAAGAACTACAAGAGCCAACTACCACACATTATCAAATCTGATAGCACACAATTAGACCAATCCAAACAATACCAATAGCTTTTGATTTTAGTGCAAACCACTTGCCAAAATTAAAAATTAATTCAAAAGTCAATATGGATTGAAATAATAAGAACACATAATCATATGAATTTAGATATGCTTAGATGATATAGGTACCATGAAGGATTAGAAAACCATAATTTTCATCGAAATTGAACAAACACATACCTTGGATAAGGAGGATTCGAGAAGCACAACACACATAGCAAGGAAAACTGGATTAGGGTTTTCGAGTTGGAGAAGAAAAGCGACGTCGTTGAAGACGGTTTCAAAAGTTGGAAACCGTAAATCACATACGATGAGTGATTTTTGGAACCTCATAGTCCTTCCTCTCTCTCTTTTTCTCTTTTTCTGTTTGCGGTTTGTATGCTTCCAAGAAGAGTAGAAGTGAAGAACCAAGAAACATGGAACCGAAATGTGGTTGTGCAACATGGGTGGAACCGCAAAGGGCATGGTTTGAGTGCCTTAAAGGCTTGTACGCTATGCTTTCTCAGAAGTAAAGCAATTAAGATAGCTGGGATTAAATCTTGATAGATCCAACGGCTGATAATGAAGGAGAGGGTTACACTCTCTCTCCTTCATGGGTAATATATAAGAGAATTAAGGTTTTCTTTCGACCTCACAATCCAACAATTTACTCAATTTGAGTGTTAATTTTCTTACCATTGATGGGTTTAATTAGATTTCACAAAACCACCGTGGTGGTGGTGGCGGTTTTGGTGATGGCCGTCTTCTACAGCGGCACAAATGTCAATTACGATGAAATCAAGAGGAAAGGCGGAGATGAGGCGGCAGAGGGTGGTAAGGAGTCTTGGATTGGGTGGGCTAAAGAAAAAATCTTCGAAGGGTTAGGCCTCTGTATCAACGAACTAAAAGATGCCACCATTGATTCCACTAACTCCGCCAAAGACAGGATTACTAGTTACTTCAATTTCTTTTCTTTAACACACACAAATATATATATATATATATATATATATATATATATATATATATATATATATATATATATATATATATATAACTACCTTATAAAACCCGTATTACAGTTACTTTTTCAGTACACAACCAATCACAACGTTTTACAACCTCCATTCGCCGGTTACCTTCTCCATCTTCTCCTCACCGGTTTCTCCTTTGATGCGGCTGAGACTTCTTTCTTTTCCACAGTCTCCATTACAAACAGGTACCACTGGTTACCTTCTCCATCTTGTCCTCACTGGTTTCTCTTATGATGCGGCTGAGACTTCTTTCTTCTCCACGGTCTCCATTGCATCCAGGTATGATGCTATGAATCAGATTGCTCACACACAATAGCACCTTCGATGACTCTTCTTTCATCCTGTTAATCGATTCTTTGATTCAGATGTTCCAATTTCATCGATTTCTAATGTTACGGTTCTTGCATATCTTCTCCACACATATGCATACAACTAGGTATTCCGATTTCTGCTGTTTACTTGATTTTCCATTTCAGAGGATTTCTTCCAATTTCAGACCTAAATCGATACCATATTTTCAATTTCAATGGATTTCATCGATTTCCAATTTCAGGACTAAATCAATTCTGCTTCTAAGGTTACGGTTCTTATATATTCTTCTTTGATTCAATTTTTCGTTTTCATCTACTGCCATCATCGAATCTTAGATTTTCCATTTATGCTTGTGGTATATTAATTCGGATATTGATAGCATTTACTAGTTATTTGGGTTTCAATTATGTCTGTTTGGATATGCTTTCATTTATGTTTGTTTTCAATTTTGGAGCCAACCTATTAGCAAGATATAATTTTTGACATCTATTATTATCTGGGTTATTTAATGCTAATTATGGTCAGAAATTCCTTGATTGTCACTCTAGAGAGTGCCCATTGATATTATTGAAAGGCACTACTCTTTTTGGTTGAACGAAACTAATTAAATACTGACCAACTGGAAAGCCTGTGGTTTTCAACAATAAATGTTTGGCCTAGATAATATTTCAATGTGGAATGACTGGGCTGTCCCCATTTGTTTATTTCTTATGGTCAATATTGTATGTGGGGTACCCATATGACATATGCGCTACATTTTTTTTGTTTGAATGAAACTAATCAAATACTGAGCAGCATTAAAGACTATGATTTTTAAGGTTAAAGGTATGGCCTAGACAATGTTTCAATATCGGATGATTTGTTGTTACTGTTTGTTTATTCCGTAAGCTATATATGGTACGTGAGGTACCCAAATATGCACTTCATCTTACTTTCTGTGTGTATGTTTGTGATGACGTAGGTGACTAGAAATCCATCTTCATCACAATGATAGATGAGTGCTAACAATGTGTATCCTGCTCAACTCCGAACCATGAAGCGAGGTTGTGCGAACTTTAATTCTAATGTATCAGCAAATGAAGGAGTTTCTCACTTGGTAGCAACAAGCCAGAATTTGGTTTTGGAAAATACCTATAATACATTTGGAAAACCTGGTACTGATGCTGCAGAGTCTTCTACAAGAGACCAAGCACATGTTGAATCACAAAGAGGAGGTTTTAGGGCTTGATCACATAACGGTATTGACCATCAATATAAAAAAAATTCATATAAGAGGGGCAATGGTGGGCAACATCCACGTGGAGATGGTTCTTTTCATCATAATTATGGTGGTAAGCGGGATCAGGATCATGGGAATCACGTATGGAACCAGCACAATAGAAGTTAAGACCGAGCTTGTGCAAAATTAAATAATCTTTGACGTAGCTGTTTTTAAATTTGATATACAATATTATGATCAATTCTCTCATCTCTCTCTCTCGTAATTTGTCATTCTATAGTGAATGTCAGCATTTGCCCCTATTGTAAATCCAATTGACTGTCCATGGGCTCATAAGGGTTTCACAGACTGCTTGTGTGTGTGTGTATTTTTGTATGTTAATTCTATTTTTTCTGAAAGGTTTTTGTATGTTTTCTTTGGAAAACAAAAATTGTTACCCTATTCAACAGCCCACTACCATTCCTTGACGGTTCACACATTCGCTTCCTCGCAGAAGAAATGCACGCATCTCAGTTGAAAATCAAATCAAGGAGCTCCGATGGATCGCTTCAAATTACGGTTCATGGTTTCGTCTCCTTCATTTATATCGAGCATTATCACCTCCATTGAGGTCATTTGGATTCTCACCACTCAGGATTGCAGTCGTGTAAGGTTAAAAAGGTTTTCCTTATTTTCCATCATCGTTCCATTAATCTTATTCTTCCTCATGTTATCAAAATCAAAGGTATTTTATTGTTTGATTTTGGTGTTGGTTAGAGTATTTGGAGTTCAAGTTGATTTGGTTTCATTGATTTCTTTCATTCTCTACAATTTCATCCTTTTACGACACTGTAAGTTTGTCATTTAATTCAAATTGATTTTCAAACCACCTGTGATTTTATGCTCAATCTCTGTAGATTGAACCTCCATATCATCATTATTTTCTTATTTTGGTTTCCTTACAACAAATGGAGGATTCAAAGATACCCACACCACAACTTTTCATGATGATATGAATTCTCTCGAATGAGTTTGACTCTGTTACAGTTAAATATTTTTATGGTTTCTCTTTATTCTTTGGGTATTATCATCATGATCATTTTCTAAGAGGTCAATTTTTGGCTTTCAATGTTTAAAAATGTCTTTGAATCTAAAGATTGGTATGGGGAGTTCAACTTTCAACATTTTAATGAGAATTTGATGATCACAAGAAACGAATGTTAAATTCTTGCTTTATTATGTATATAAGTTTCGATTTTTGTAAGGTAGGTTTAGCGTTATCCCCTATTTTGATGTTTTATGTGTCAGGTTCGTATAACCATAAATTTCAGTGGTCATAGAAGAAATCGAATTCAATTATTTCTTTTGGTCATCTAATGACTTTGATTTTTGTTACGACTCTTGAATGCCTATTTTGTAGTTGCTTGGGGTTTGGTTATGTGGATTTTCTAAATAATTTCTTTTGTTACGACTCTTGAATTCTCATGAAAGAAAAATAAAATAAAATGAAAAAAAGTAAGTGAGAGAAAGAGAAAAAACATTTTTTTTTCTTGCAAAAATACCCTTTTCACACCTTTTCAATATTTCCCACTATCAAAAATCTATATATTTACAAAATTGTCGTCCAATATATCAACCATTGATTCTATTAATCCAAAAGCCATAAAAGGTTCTTAAGTTCTCACAATATTTATGGTTCTCATTAGATACCTTCCCTATATTAATTAACAAAGCAAGGAGAGATAACCATTTATGGAATCCCTTCGGCATAAGTTATTATCCACTTGAATTTCATGCAACAATCACATAGACATAATTAATTGCGCGGTTAAATTAATCATAACTGTTTTAATCAATAACTCTCGGCATAGCGCATGCAATGTTCATTACTTGTCTTAATCCCTAAACTAATGGACTTGGCACAAATAATAACACTACTATGAACTATCTTGCTACCAATCAAAACACATCATCATAACAATAGCTGAATGCTTATGATTTGCATTACACATATAGTATTTCAATCAACACAAAATACATCAAAACATAAATTGAATTTCAAGTAAAGTAAAACTTCACCGTAAATCCTCCTTAAACGGCTATGGTGTTTAGCCGCTCATCGTATGCTCTTCACCGGGAGTGATCGAAGACATTGTTATAGGCACGCAAACACCTTCTTCGTACTTGAATCGTGAATCCAACCAGGCAGAGCTTCGCCACTTCTTTCAACACTTTCGGGACTCTCCCAAATGTTCACCATCGACCTCTATTTATAGAAAAGGTGATATTAGGGTTTCTGGGGTAAAGAATGCGCCTGCTCTCATTTTGCACCGCATCAGCGTAGGCTTGGATGTAGGCCTCCGCCCCCCTGCGATGGGGGTACGGCCTAGGCTACGCTGGGCTGTGTTGGAAGTGCACTCTAACTTTGAAACACTCTGTTTTGCAGCGTAGGGTGGCGCAGGCCTGCGCTCCCTCCGGCTCGGATCGCTCTGAATCTTCTCGATACTTCCATTTGACTTCTTGACCCTGAAACATAACTTTGGAGTAATAATATGTAAGTTACAAAGTATTGGTGCTTAAAATGAGCCTAAAACGACATTATGACATATAAAATAATAGCCTTATCAAACCAACCCAACTTAACTCTTGGTCGTCCCCGAACAAGCCTTTAGTATCAGAACCATTTATGTATCAGACATATATTTGCGTCATGTCTCGAATTTTCTAAGTTAAGCTAGCCTTCGCAGTAATGCGTTAAAACGTTTATTATGCAAACCAAAGACATTTTTAGTTAAAATATATTTCCTTAGAATTTATATAATGTATCTCACTCATGGAAATTACTCTTTAGGCTCGAGGTTACGAAACATAAAACATGTAGGTCTTTCGACCATCTGTAAGGTCTTGACTCTACGGATCTATCTCGACGCGACACCGTCCAACGAGTGCGGAATCCTCGTTAGCGGCTTGACGGTAAGATCACACACACGGAAACACGGAGACTACCACGGTGATAGACGAACGACTACGAACGCTCCTACACGATGATTCTCTCGGAAACAACTCTCTGGAAACTTGCAAGTTCGAGATCGCCTTTGCTAATCACTCTAATCGATTCTGCAAAAGTCTAATAATTAATCGAATTAACCCTTAAATTACTGACAGATTCGAGTTTGTCTAGGACAAATTCGAATCAGGCCCAAGGCCCATTCGAATTTGTCCTCTTTGACAAATTCCAACCTCACATATCAAACTTATATTTGAACTTATGTTTTAACTTATGTTTGAATTTATCTTTGAACTTTATGTTTGAACTTCTTGTAATACACTACGTCAAGTTCAAACATACAAACAACCAATATCAAACACACATAATCAAATATATCAAACACTATTCAGTATTTAATACCAAGTTACTTGACTTACACAAAATGCTATCAAAACTTAGACTGCTATCGTCACACAGGATGTACTAATAGACTCCCCCTTGACGATAGCTTCTAATTATTTACATTTTGACTAAGTACTTGGACCATATAGACTACTTCCTGCAAATAGACCTATGTCTATACATATTCTCACTATCTTCTGGAACTTCCTGGCTTCAGATCTCCATCCTTCGTGAAAGAAGATAGGGTGATCATGTAGCTTCTTCAGGTCGTTCTTAGATAGGTTTATTAGGTGAAGTGGATCATACACTCTCAAAATAATTTTGTCTTGTGTATCTTCCATTACAGCTTCACCAGTTTCATTATCGATATACCACCACTTCATGTTATTTAAAACATCTTGTGGCATCGATTTCATCGGCACCTTCTTCAAACATCTTTCAGGTTTGTACACCATTCTGGCCCATGGCCTACCTGTATGTGGATCAATTCTAGTTTCATCCTCCACTCCCTTTCCGGTCCTCAGCTTGAGCCTTTCAAATTTACCTGACCGACCCTCTTTTCTGATAATCTTCGCAATCACTTCAGCATACGGGTCGTCACCAATATTAATTAGCTCTTTCCACGCCAACTCCTTATATATACTGACAGATTCGAGTTTGTCTAGGACAAATTCGAATCAGGCCCAAGGCCCATTCGAATTTGTCCTCTTTGACAAATTCGAATTTACCTCAAATTCGAACCTCACATATCAAACTTATATTTGAACTTATGTTTGAATTTATCTTTGAACTTTATGTTTGAACTTCTTGTAATACATTACATCAAGTTCAAACATACAAACAACCAATATCAAAGACTCATAATCACATATATCAAACACTATTCAATATTCAATACCAAGTTACTTGACTTACACAAAATGCTATCAAAACTTAGACTGCTATCGTCACACAGGATGTACTAACACCATCTTATATATGCAATCTTCTTACTCAATTTATCTAGCTGGTCCATGTAGCGAGATTTAGGTGAATCACTCCCAAACCAAATGGTTTTAGGGGATTATGCACGAGTGGTACCCCAAAGGACTTTTTTCCCGAACCATCAAAACTATAATTGAGCCATTTTTTGAGGCTAAAAACGTGATTATGCTCTCCCCCTTATGCATGAGTTTTCCAAAATATTTTGACACATTACTTATATTTAAGCCCTAACATAGTTTAACCTACTTGAAATTGCTTTACGTAACCAAAATGTTAACTGTTACTACGACTCTTTTCTTAATTATATAATATCCTATCAACACTAGTCAATTCCCTCGTACCTATATTTTTTATTTATCAACATGATCGACGACCTGGTCGGCAAACAAGACTCAATTGGGGAAGGCTAGACAAACTGTATAAACATTACAAAACTAAATAAGGACTCGACTAAGAATAAAAATCACTAAAAGAAATAAAATGCACAAAAAAAACTAAAATAAGTACATAAAAGTGCAGACTATAAAGAACCAAAGAACAAGGAAAGATGGTACCTGATAATCAGACTGGAGGAGGTGGAGGACTAAAGACGCTGCTGAAGAAATATCCATAAGGGCCTTGATCTGTGGGATCTTGTGGTGGAGGTGGGAATAGGTGGATAGGAATCTGGTCTGGTAGGTCCTGCCTGCCATGCGCCGGATATTGCTGATAAGTATCTACGGCTGGGTCATAGGACTGGTAGTTGGGCGTAGTATAATTAGAGTATGGCTGATATGGCAAACAAGCATGGAAGTCCTCATGATGTCGGACTCCCTCCCAGTATACCAGTTATAGTGCTGGTAGTAGGCATTTTGATATGCCAAGGCTCTCTACCCATCTTGAATCCTATCTACCTGCTCATGCAAATATTCAACACTATCATAAATATGGGTCATTCGCTCATTCATCTCATCCAATCTCTGGGTCACGTCCTCACAGAACTCACCTTGACCCACCATTAAATCATCTAACCGCCTCATGACGCGGTTAAAGTCAACATCGTCATTGCCTCGACTGTGCGAGGTAAACGCCCCGTGTTCGGCACTTTGGGCCGAACCTCCTCCTCATTAGCAGCCTTCTGATCTCTCTCTCTCTCTCTCTCTCTCTCTCTCTCTCTCTCTCTTTCTCTCTCCCCTCTCATCCTCTGTGTAACTCTCGATATACGATTGATTTGTCTCTTTGTCGAATATCTCAAATTCCTCATCGACTTCCCTAAAAACCAAGGTAGGACACTTAGTGGCCGTAATATACGTCGCCGAAATTGAGGAAGCAAGGGAATCAAGAGAAAATGCACTTATCCTCTCAAGAAATTTAGAGATCAACCATCAGTGGGGGATGATCGTCCTCTCTCGCGTGTTGTTCATAGCCCAAATGTCATTAATGATTGTCCATGTGAAGGACAATTTGAGCTTACCCTAAAAAAGGGCGTATAAAACCGTGATGTCCCTATGTCGGACCTTAGACAGGTCGTTATCTTGTGGCAAGATATTATCCACAATGATCTAGTGAAGCACCTTACTTCTCGGGGACAGATCCTTCCTATTATAGGAAGTAGAAGCCTCTGCCTCATCAACGGTTTGGTTAAAAACCTTACAAAACTGCTCCACCCAATCGCCAGACTAGGTCATATCAATAAAGGCCAATTGGGCCTCAGATTTGTACTCATACCCACGTTGGGTAGACCCTTCGTTGCCTACCCCAGTATCTATATTAAACATTTGGCGAAGGATTCGTGCATCCATCACCACGTCCCTACCATGGATGGTGCCTATCAACCTCAACTCATTATAAGAATTACCCGTCTCCCTTCGTAGGGTAGACATTCACTCAACTACATCGACCTGGTGAAATAGTAGGCCGCCTAAGTCAAAAACCCCCTCCCAACCCAAGAAATCGAAAAGTTATGGAATCCCATATCCTCGAAATCTGATCTCCTAACTCTCTTTTCTATCAACACATTGTTAAAATATTTCTTGTACAAAAACAACTGAGGTCTAATCTCCTCAGGGTGTTGGGATAATAATATGTTGGGGGTCCAATGTATAGGCACATTAACATGTTGGGTTCGTTGATGTATTTTTCTCGACATCTACAAGTTACCAATCAAAATATGTATGAGATAAATTAAGCAATGCAACCTAGAACTACATTTTTTTCTCAATTACGCTCAATATGTTAAATGCATATATAAACTTTTAAACTCAAATTTTGCACAACTCTTATTTACAGTCTATAATTTGCTAGCATTTTAAGTTCTTAGACATATATCATATATCAATAAAATCCATTTAGCACATAAAATTCATTTTCTAGTTAATTACCCAAACTTCATCAATTATAACTTATGCATATTTAGGCAACCAACTTTATAAATTCAATTTACTTTTGAAAAATTAATCATGACAAATTAACTATAATAGCAACTAAACATATATCTCATCAAACATATATCAAGGTTATTATCAAATTCATGCAATTTCACATACTTTGACTCTAAAAAGTCAAAATCACCATGAACACTACACGGATAACCATGAAGCTCAAACTCTCATTTTGCTCAAAAAGTATAAAACAACTTGCATTTATACAATAAAAACACTAATCTTGATGATTGGAAGCTTAAAAACGGTAAAAATCTAGTTTTTCTTTCACTCACTTCTTCACAAAAAATCTTCAAAATGGATGAAAATACTCACAAGGAAGAGTTTTCTAGCCTAGATCTTTGCTATATCTAGTAATGTGAGTGTTTTGGAACTTGGATTTGTAAATTTTAGGACAAAAATGACACAAAGAGGGTATGGCCGCACCCAAGCCGTAGGGGAAATGGATTTAGGGTTTGTGAAAAGTGAAGAAAGAGGATGAAATCTGCATATTAACTCGATCGGGTGTAGGCTGGGCGTAGCCCTGCGCCCCCCTACGCCCAGACTTCTGAAATTTTGATTTTTGACTGGTTTTTATTACGCGGGGTAGCTTATCATTTGTGATTAAAAATGTGATCTAAAATTTTTTTTGGAGGCTTAATTAATTATTTTTAGAACACTACCCTCCCCAACTTAGACCTTTGTGACGTCCTCGTCACAATTGAGCACTATAATCACTTAACTATGAAAAGTAAATTGGTACACATTCCTTGCTCAAAAATAAATTACAATAACTCAACTAAACTTAAATTCAAAGTTTTCATTAAAATTAAAAATTATCCTCTCATTTCCTACTACACCCGTGAGCTCAAAGTCATGTACCTCATCTCCGTCTGCTTTCCGAACAGCTACGAACCACTACTGGATCAGACTAGTGTGGATATATGGGAGTTCCCATTGTATTGCCTTAGCCCAACCTAACCTCTCGAAACACTATAATATTTCAAAACCCTCGAAATCGATCGGTTCTTTCAAAGTCCGCTCAATGTGAAACCTAGGGGGTTTACTGTTTTTTGTGTTTGGAGAGACTACGGGAAATTCCGCATTGAGAGGTTTCTCACAGCGGACCTTTTTGGGGTCAATAGTTCTCATCCTAGGGGTCTGGGTGAAACGGTTGTTTACGGAACGATTACCGTTGCATGATATTGGCTCGACATCAACAATTTACGCAGAAAATTAGGATATTTAAAATTGGGTTTTATAAATAATTATGCATGAGTAAACATAAACCTTTTTTTCATTTAATGAACTAACCTAATTCTCACCGCCAATTGTGAGCCAAATCGAACCCCCTATAAATGCATGATTTAATAATAAATATTTTCAACGATTAAAATAACCCGAAGACAAAACTTTTTCAAACTTTTAAAATAAAATACTTTTGGAAAAAACTAGAATTTTTTTAAGAAACTTTTTCACAAATATATTAATTATCAATTAAATGAATATATAAAATTATTTTTTAAAACTCGCGAAAACATAAGTTCATCTGATGCATGAACTAAATTCATTACAACTCGCGAAAACATAAAATAGGGCGTTAAGAAAAGTATACCTTTGAAATTCTTGCAAAATAGTAGCACGGAATTGAAGAACTGACGTAGAAAGGGCATTTTTTGTGAGGTTTAAGGCTTATAAAATCGAAAATCGCCGCTCCGAATTTCTGATCTGGGCACTTGCAAGTCTGTAAAACCATTTCTTCAATTCTTCAAATTTTTACGGGTACTCTTCCCAACTTATGCTATTAAATCGGGTTAGAATAGATCGGTCTGCGTGCTTAAAAATCTAATTTCTGACGTGAGGGCTCCTAATACTTAATTTATACAGTAAGATTGATAAACTTCACGTTTCAATCAGAATTCAAGCACTCACGAAAAATAATAGAATGTATATTGCTATTGAATGCTTGGCTTTTGCTCTCAACATTAAGGTTTAAAAGATGAAAATGGCAAAAGTCTTACATAATTCCTATGGAAATTTCCTTTGTATACTAACCTAATATCTAACTATCATCTAGTTACATGATTGACCCTAGACTTCTATTATATTTAATTATACACTATATTAGGGTTAACAATTTCCCCTTTAGTGTATAATTAAATATTTACAATTAAGCGCAATTATACAAGCGTGAATTACAAGAAATAAAATTTCTAACAATCTCCCCCTTCTTGAATTCAAGGCTTGTATTCTTCTGAGGTCTTGGGCTCTAAACTCTAATCTCTTAACTTTGAAGTATCTCATTGATCTTCTTCAGATGAATCTCCGCTTAAATCATTCAGGTTGGTGGCTCTCTCCTTGCATTTAGTAGGTCTTTCTCCCGTTAAGAACTTCAGAATACATTTCAGCACAATATATCTCCCCCTCATGATGATCATGAGAATTATGTTCATCATGTAACACTTCAGCTCTCCCCTTCAAATGAACAATCTCAATGTGTCTAGAAATCTTCTTTATTTGTTGGAGCTTGCGAGCTTAAAAACGGTGGTAATGGCAGTGGAAATTGTTTCAGTTCGTTGGAGAGGAAGGGAAGAGGAAGAAGCGTATAGAAGAAGCAAGAGGAACCCGCCTATGGTTTCAGAACGGGTCCTAGTCTAAGATAAATAGAAGCCAATTTTATTGAAGTGCGGGTGGAACCATCTGCATTAAACTCACACAATTTTGGGTACCCATCTTAGGATGGGTCTTTTTGGGTTTTGTGTTCCAGGAGAATATGGCACGTGTACAGTCTTAGGAACCTATTTAGCAGTTATATGTGAACTAAATGTAGAGCCATTTGGTATCCATTTACATTTGGATGTAATAGGCTTTGGAACCTTAGGCGATGAAATTGCCTTTGGTTTTGGACTTTATGAAACTTGTTTTACATTTGCTTTGGGTTTGGGCCTAGGCAAGGTACAAGTCTCAGGATTTGTTGGGGCCGATGATGCAATAATTTTTATTTTCTTTTTCCGAATTCTTTTGACATGATAAGGCACGAAAGCATTCATTTCAGGTACTTGGCGTCTAAAACGAGTTGGACATAATATAAACAAATCACCAAATGAATACTTTAATCAAGAAACATAATTCAGTACATCATTACAGACATTGTTTTCAATGATTACATGCAACCTATCTCTAGATTACATAAAACCTAGTCTCTTTGGGTTGGTTTAGATGAATAGTTTGTTCAGTTTTATCCCATTTTCGAAATTCATCATCTAGGCTCTTTATTCGTGACTACAAATCTATTCTCTCTTCTTCTATTATTTTGTATTTTTCCAAATTGTCTAGCTTTTCCATGTTTACGGACTCTAAGCATTTCGAAAGAACAGACATTTCAGATTTTAAAGAGTTCTTTTCATCAGTGATTTTATCCATGCAACTCTCAAGTTAACTATTCCAATCCTGAACATCTACTTTTTCACTTATCATTTTCTTTATCACCTCATGATTATTTAGCCACTTCTATTCATATATATCATATTTTTTCTAAAAGGATTAGGCTAGATGTTCAGCCTTGACACACTTTTCTTTTTTAGCATTAAACCTAGCTTTTAGCTCAAGTAATTGTTTGTGCAAGTTACATTCATTTTGTACAGATAAATTATTTACAAACTCATGAACGTAAAAGGAATGTACCTCGTGTGCCTATGAATCTGACGTGGAGCACTCAGTATACACGGGCTTGGCCATCAGACAGGCTGTTGGATCTTGCTTTGACTCCCCCTCGGCAGCCGTGTCTGATTCTGAATCAGAAGTAGTCGCATAATCAACATGTCCAGTGCGATCAACCATATACCAATTTCTGCCACTATCTTCTTTCTCGTCGGAGTCAGCGTCATCCCATTAATTTTCTTGAGCAACGAGGGCCATAGCATCAGACCGTTTCTTCAGTGGCTCTAGCTTTCTCTCCTAATACCTGACATCCCGCTAAAACTGATTCTTACATTCCCGAGCGAAGTGGCCAGGTTTCCCACATTTGTAGCACAGATGCTCATCATTTGCCTTAGACTCGTCAGCTCTAGGCCTATCATCTCTTCTCTCAGTTGGCCTTTTGTCAGCCCGACGGGGTTCGCAGCTATCATCGTAACGATTGTAATCTCTCCTATCGTGTCTTTGATCATCACGTCTATCGTCACGCCTTTCATAACGATGATCATCTTGATAGTCTCTTCTGTCCTCACCTCTCTCTCTTCTGTCATCTCTCCTCTCATAATACCTCCAATCATCCCGATCATTGCGATTCCAGTCAACGCGTCCCCAATCGTTCCTATCATCATGTCTCCAATCATCCCTTCGATCATCTCTCCGTTCATCCCTTCTGTCGTCAGGATAACTCCGAGGGCCAGTGTCATAACGAAGCTGGTTGTTTGTCTTGATTTAATAAAAACGTCTTTGTTGAAGATGATTTGACCACAAGGCAATTTGTTCTTGTATCGTTGCGTCTTCTTCCTCATATGGCTCATGCGGTGGTGATGCATAACTGCAATTAGACGATGATGACCCTTGATTGTATTGATGCATTGGAGATGGGTTTGGTGGAAGTTCAGTGGGGATTGTCTTGCTGGTGAGCAGGGCTAAAGAGTCAGCGGGTTTGGTGGGTGAGTTGGATGATAATAATAGGGATGCCATTGTGTTTACCATCTGTTTATGCTGATCAACATCTCCTTTATATTTCTTAAGTTCCTTAAAGACCACATTAATCGAGACATTTGGAATATCCAGAACACGTTTGGTGGCACGACTTGCGATTTGCCATTCAGGAGCATAAGAGGAAAGAAACTGGATATTGATACCATCTTTATCCTCTTTAATATGCAGCTTGTTTAGCTCATTCATGACTGCACAGAACCTTGTGATGGTACCTTGAAGAGATTCTCCATATTTGTCCTGGAACTCAGTTAATTTGGCCTTAGCTTCCTCTACTTTTGCCCGATCATGTAAATCTGGCCCAAGCAATTGCATCTCTAATTCATCCCACATCTATTTTAGCTGACATCTTGCTGTCAACTCCAACCAGGATTTCAGTAGGAGGAGCTTGGTAAATGAAATACCCTGCCGTTTTGTCAGCTTGTTGTCTATCCCTCTCTGCTTCAGTTGAAGGTTCACGAATAGTCCTTGGTGCTGGGACTGGAGGATCGGCATCTGGCAATATAGGTAATTTTGGTAATAGACAATTGGTCCTTCTGTTAAAGATTGAAGTAGCAGATTTCCCATGGATTGCATGCCAAAGAATTTTAGAAACCTTTGCTTCCATTGTTCGTACTCATCTAGATAGAGAACATGTGGTCTATTCTCTGATCCAAAAACAAGTGCTTCTTGAGACATGATGAATAGGGCTGATTAAAAATGAAGTTCTTTTGACGTGGAAACTGATGTTCGGATGAACAGGAACCGAATTTCGGATGAGCCGAATTCGGGTGAACAGTAACTCGGATGCATATAAACTCAGATGAAACTGGACTTGGATGAATAGTAACTTGGATGGATGAATGGTAACTCAGATGGATTGAAGAACTTAGATGATCGGGAATTCGAATGTACAGTAGAACTCGGATGGACTTATAATTCGGATGAATTAAAATTCGGATGGACCGAACTTTGATGGAACGAACTCGGATGGAACGAATTCGGATGAATAGAACTTGGATGAACTTGTGAGAAACTCAGATGATTAACTTAAAAATACGTGATCAACTCTGATGATCCGAATTCGGTTGTAGAGCCGAATTTCGGATGATCCAAGATGGTTTTGAAAGAGTTTAAGATTGAAATATAAACAACTTTAGTAATCCGAAAATTGTTTTAACAGTATTTCGGTTGATCAAAATTTCGGATGAGATCCAAAATGGAGACCGAGATATGTTAAAAATTGATGCGAAGTGATCCGAAATCTGATCCGAGATTTAATTCGAGAAATGGTAAGAGTTTTATAAAAGTTGAATTAATTCCAGAGTTTTCAGAATATAGAAAAATGTAATTTTAATCCTGAAAATAATTTGTAAATGTTTTATGTGAACTTTTTGGGAATACTAATACCCAAAACACTTAAAATCTGGAAATTTAACTCAAAACCGATAATAAACTCAAGAACACAAAATAAAATTTTCAGCAAATAATCAATTAAAAACTGCTAATGATTGAACAAATGAAGCTCGAAATCAATACAAGTTTAACTATAGATGATTATATAATAGAAACACAGCAAAAGCAGAATATTGATAAGGATTTAGAGAAAAAACCAAGAGTTATGAATATGAACATGAAGAACAAGAACACTGTGAAATCCAAAATCAGTTGAAATCCACGTTACAGGCTCTGATACCAATTGTTGGATTGATAAACAACACGTTTCAACCAGATTTCAAGCACTCACGAAAAATAATGGAAAGTATGTTGCTATTGAATGCTTGGATTTTGCTCACAACATTAAGGTTTAAAAGATGAAAATGGCAAAAGTCTTAAAAAATTCCTATGGAATTGTCCTATTTATACTAACCTAATATCTAACTGTCATCTAATTACATGATTGACCCTAGACTTCTATTATATTTAATTATACACTATTTTAGGGCTAACAAAAACCTTGTAAACAACTAAAGTTGAGAGGGTAATCCTCCCTAACTTAGTTTGATACACACAACTAACACATAATCAAATAAAACACACTTAAACAAATAAAATCAAACAATCAAATAATCCACCTTTTCGTAGGGAAATACGATTGCACTTAGCACGTGCAACAAGCCATTAAACCCCTCGGTATCCCGAGTGGACGAGTGTTGTCTCGTGAGGGTTTCGATAAACACACACACAGAGTTCTCTGGGCTTCCTCCCAGGAAACGCTAAGTTTTACGTCTTCAGCCAGACGTATTGCTCCTAAACTAGTTTAGCTAACTTTTGGATTTTCTAGTATGATGAGGTCAAAGACTTGCATATTATTGGTGGCCCATTGGACATATAATTTACGTCTGTGTCCTTTGACTTTGAATGGCTCACCACCTTTTGTATCATGAATTTCTACCGCACCGTGTGGGTAGACTTCAGTTGCTATAGATGGACCAGTCCATTTACTTTTTAAATTACTTGGAAACAGTTTAAGTCTTGCGTTAAATAACCAGACTTTGTTTCTCTTGGTAAATATTTTATCTTTAAGAAGTGTTTCGTGGAAAACTTTTATTTTCTCTTTATAAATTTTTGCACGTTCGTAGGCTTCTCTACGAATCTCTTCCAATTCATTTAATTGGAATTTTCTATCAACACCGACATCGTGCAAATTAAAATTAACATTTTTAATTGCCCATGGTGCTCGGTGTTCTAATTCTACTGGAAGATGGCAAAGCTTACCGTACACAAGTCTATATGAGGACATACCGATTGGTGTTTTAAATGCGGTCCTATATGCCCACAGAGCATCCTCCAGTTTTTGCGACCAATCCTTATGATCAGGTCTTACTGTTTTCTCGAGGATTCTCTTGATTTCTCTTTCAGAAATCTCGACTTGTCCGTTAGTTTGCGGATGATAAGGCGTTGCTATTCTATGATTAACTCCACATTGCTTAAGGTGTTTAGCAAAATGTTGATTTTTAAAATGTGACCCTCCGTCACTGATGATAGCCCTCGGGATCCCGTGGCGTGCAAAAATATTTCATTTAACGAATTTGCAAACAATCCGATTATCATTGGTTCTTGTAGCTTCCGCTTCCACCCATTTGGATACATAATATACCGCAACCAATATATATTCGTACCCGAATGATTTAGGGAAGGGTCCCATAAAATCAATACCCCATATATCGAATATTTCGACAATTAAAATCGGGAGCATGGGAATTTCATCCCTTTTCACGAAGGCGCCTGATTGCTGACATCTTATGTATCCTTTAACGAATTCGTAGGCATCCTTGAAG
This sequence comes from Centrapalus pauciflorus, assembly GCA_020465985.1. NCBI lineage: Eukaryota > Viridiplantae > Streptophyta > Magnoliopsida > Asterales > Asteraceae > Centrapalus > Centrapalus pauciflorus. The sequence continues at coordinate 173,394 of JAANYP010003866.1, forward strand.
ATTGTCGGCCAGAAAAACCCACACTGCAATATCCGGAGGCTAGTTTTCTTTGCACTAAAATGGCCACCACATGCATATGCATGACAATGCTTAAGAATATCTTCATGCTTGGAATTAGGAACACATCATCTCATGATTTGATCTGCCCCTATTTTAAATAAGTCAGACTCATCCCAAATATATTGCCTTGTTTGAGCATAGAAATATTTTCTTTGTTGTGAGTTTCAGTGCTCCGACAATCTTCCTGATACAAAATATTTGACTAAATTCGCTAACCAGAGAATTTTGGATACTGATAACAATTGTTCATCCGGGAAGGAGTCCCTGATTTGATCAGCTGAATTCGTTGGGATTAATTGGAGCCTTGATAAGTGATCGACAACAACATTTTCTGTGCCTTTCTTATCCTTAATTTCTAAATTAAATTCTTGCAACCAAAAAGGATCCACCGAATCAATCATGGTTTGGCATCCTTCTTTGCCAACAAATGTCTTAAGGCAGTGTGGTCTGAGTAGACAATTACTTTTGCCTCCCAAATATATTATTAGAATTTATCTAGGGCAAACACTACGACTAATAATTCTTTTTCCGTAGTTGTGGATTTGATTGGTGCTTCGTTAAAGGTTTTACTTATGTAGTAAATAACCATTGGATTTTTCTCTAACCTTTGGCCTAATACAACACCAACTGCATAGTCACTTGCATCACACATGATCTCAAAACGTTGAGACCAATATGGAGATTGCAGAATTGGCGCTTTAGTTAATTACGATTTAGGCTTCTCAAATGCTTTCATACAAGCTTTATCGAAATAAATTCCACATCTTTTGATTGATGATTGCAAAATGGCCTGGAGATTTCACTAAAATCCTTGATAAACCACCGATAGATCCCACATGTCCTAAGAATGCTCTTATGCCCTTCACATTGGTGGGAGGTGGAAGTGAAGAAATTAATTGAACTTTCGCTTTATCTACTTCGATGCCTTTCTCCGACACTATGTGACCTAAGACTACCGCTTCTTTTACCATGAAGTGGCTTTTCTCCCAACTCAGTACTAGGTTGGTTTCAGTGCATCTCTTAAGCACCTTCTCTAAGTCTCCTAAACAATCTTCGAATGTCTTATCAAATATTGAAAAATCGTTCATATATATTTCAAGAGAACCACCCACCATATCTAAAAAAGATATCCATCATACAAAGTTGAGATATGGCGGGTGCATTACATAGACCTAATGGCATCCTTCGGTAGGCAAAAGTGCCATATGGACAAGTAAATGTGGTTTTCTCTTGATCCTCTGGATGGATCAGAATTTGATTATAACCAGAGTATCCTTCAAGGAAACAGTAAAACTTCTGTCTCGCTAACTTTTCCATTATTTGATCTATAAACGGTAGTGGAAAATGATCCTTAGAAATAGCAGAGTTGAGTTTTCTGTAATCAATATATACTTTCCAACGAGTTACAGGGCGAGTAATTATTTTTCCTCCATCTTCTGTGTTAATCACTGTGATCCCAGACTTCTTGGGTACAGTTTCGGTTGGACGTACCCATTTGCTATCGGATATGGGATATATGATCCCAGCGTCCAACCATTTCAAGACCTCTTTTTTAACTACTTCCCTTAAATTATGATTCAGTCTCCTTTGTGCATCCTGTGCGGGTTTAACTTCTGGATAAGTAATGATACGGTGCATACATAAAATACGACAAATTCCTTTTAAATCAGCTATAGTCCATCCTACTGCTTCTTTATATTTGACTAGTAATTGCAGTAAAGCTTTCTCTTGTGCTTCAATCAGATCTGATGAAATTATGACAGGTAAAGTGTCATTCTGACCTAGGAAAGCATACTTTAAATGAACTGGCAACTCCTTCAATTCTAGAACAGGTGGTTGTTCTATTGAAGGTTTTGTTGATTGAGTTAAATCAGTAGGTATTTTTCAGTCCTATGGGTCCACGGCGGTTGTTTTGCTTCTAATGTGGATTCCATGACTACCTTTAATTTATTACATTCGTGAGAATTTATCTTAGCTATGTCATGCTCAGCGAAAAATAACTCAGTAGTGTCCTTGGTGTTAATTAACGAACTATGTTGTTATGCAAGTTCGTGCACCATATCTATCAGATAACACTCTGAATCAATAACAGCGTCATTTGAAGCATTAAATACATTCAATCTCAGGTTGCGATTACCAAATGCAATATCTACGACTCCCGTCCTATAACTAATTTGAGCATTAATTGTGGCTAAGAAGGGTCTACCTAGAATAATGGCCAGTTGATTATCTCCTATTGAACTCTCAGTATCCAGGACTAGGAAATGGACTGGATAATAAAAATCTTCAACTTTAACTATGACATCCGATAAAATACCCATTGGGCATTTGGTTGACCGATCTGCTAAATGTAAGATTATGTCAGTTGTCTGCAACTGAGCTAGATCATGTTTGTCAAACAAATATCCAGGCAATATGTTATCACTAGCTCCAAGATCATGTAGTGCCTTTTTTATCTGCACATTACCAATCGTCACTGGTATCAAGGGTGATCCAGGATCTTAAACTTAGGATGCAAAAACTAGAAACTACTACACTTAATTGTTCAGTCAAATTGATCTGCTTAGGGAGCAAGACTTTGAACTTTCTCTTTTGTGTGCAGAGATCTTTTAAGAATTTGGCATAAGAGGGAACATGCTGAATGGCCTTGATCAAGGGAATATTGATCTTAATTGATTAAACAAATCCCACAAGTCCTCTGGTTGTGAGCCTATTTTTCCGTTAGGAGAAGATTTAGGATTCTCAAAAGCAGCCAGATAAGGAGGAGGGACTGCGGTGTCCTGATCCTTAACCGCCTCCCCAACATTGGGAGTTGGAATATCCGCTTTAATTGCTTCCTTGAAAGTTTCTTTCTTGGCGAACTCAAAGGACCTTCTAATTTGAGAATTTCTTCCTCTTGTACGTTTTTGTCCTCTACGTGTATACGCTAATCGTTTAAATTCTCTGTGATTAATGTTTGTTGTTTTTGTAACCTGACAGTCTTTCGGTTAGATTAGCTACTTTGTCGATTTCGGGTTCGAGTTGTAGCGACAATCCTTTGGTTGATTGACGTGTGAGCATAAACTATTAACAACTTAAATTAAATTACCTAATTAAACTAATTATATTTTTGATGGTAAAGTAGAGGACTACAATTACCTTTTTGGATTTTTCTAATTTCTTGTGTGATTTTTAATAATAAGAAATTAAAGACTAAAAATTAAACTAAACTAAAGTACTTAAAACTTAAAACTTAAAACTAAGGCCAAAACTAACTTCTAGCCTTAACTAACCTTACCACTCCCCGGCAACGGTGCCCAAAATTGACGAGCCGTCGTTGTGGCCCGTACAAATAACCTTAAATCCAACTATTTAGCTTAGTGAAGTAAGGGTCGAATCCACAGGGAGTGCGTATGTAAATAGGATTAATTAGCTAGTTTCTTAGTTTATTAAAAGCTAGCAAATTGTAAATTGATTGAATTGTTTGGAATAATGATTACATCTAAAGTATAACTAAACTATGGCAAACAACTAACGGATTGATTAACAAAGTAAGGAGAGATAAACATTTACGGAATCCGTACGACATAAGTTATTACCCACTTGAATTTCATGCAACAATCACATAGACATAGTTAATTGCGCGGTTATTTTACTCATAATTATTTTAATCAATCACTCTTGGCATAGCGCATGCAACATTGATTATTTGTCTTAATCCCTAAACTAATGGACTCAACACAAATAATAACACTACTATGAACTATCTTGCTTTTACCAATCAAAACACATAATTATAACAAGAATCAAATGCTTATCATTTGCATTACACATATAGTATTTCAATCAACACAAAATACATCAAAACGTAAATTGAAATTCAAATTAAGTAAAACTTAGTCGTAGATCCTCCGCAAACGGCTATGGTGTTTAGCCGCTCATCGTATGCTCTTCATCGAGAGTGATCGGAGACATCGTCATAGGCTTGCAAACACCTTTTTCGTACTTGAATCGTGAATCGAATCCGGCAGGGCTTCGCCACTTCTGTCACCATCGACCTCTATTCATAGAAAAGGTGACATTAGGGTTTCTGGGGTAAAAAACGCGTCTACTTTCATTTTGCGCCGCACCAGCGTAGGCCTGGGCGTAGGCCTGCGCCCCCCTGCATTGGGGGTACGACCTGGGATGCGTTAGAAGTGCTCTCTAACTCTGAAACTCTCTTTTTTGCTGCGTAAGGTGGTGCAGGCCTGCAACCCCTCCGGCTCGGATCACGCTGAATTTTCTCGGGTTACTTCCATTTGACTTCCTGACCTTGAAACATAAATTTGGAGTAATAATATGCAAGTTACGAAGTATCGGTGCTTAAAATGAGCGTAAAATGATACTACGACATATAAAATAATAGCCTTATCAGTGCCTAACACTTGCATTCTCACCAGTTTTAGCTGACCTGTGTGTTTAAATGTTTGTACCTCAGATGACCGGAGCGCTAGTAGGCTTGCTGGACCCAAGTAGGTTTACGTTGTCAGACGTTGTTAGAGTTCTTAGCTACCTTCCTTATGGGTAGTTATATTTTGTAACCATGCTTCGTATATTGTGTATATTAAACTAGGGATTTCCGTGACTTACTTATGTAAATTAAAGTTTTAAATTATTAGGGTTTCCATGTGTACATATTTGGAATAGCTAGGGATTATTATATTATATTTCTATTGACATGTTATTTTTGTGGCATTTGGGATAAGTTCGAGGGTGTTACAAGCTTGCTATCAGAGCGTAGTTTTAAGAGATTAAGAATCTACTGGATTCTAAATCTTAAATCTCAGAGTCTAGATCCTTGGATTGAAATCCGAAGTAGATCTCCTAGGTGATAAATGAGTAGTGTGTAGAGTTTTGTAGAGTTAATATGTGTCATTATCCTTGTTGTGCAGGTTATTATGGACCGTCAGGGCAGCGGGCCTCAGAGTGATAACTCCTAGGGGTGACGAGTTTGTGCGTAGATCATGCCTCTATTATGTGATAGGTCAGTTATTTGATGAGTGCTTTCCAGCGCAGGGACCGGGTCGGGGGCAGGGTGCGTTGTCTCCGCCAGAGATCGGGCAGAGTTTGGCAGCTGGTGCTTCCTCTAGTCATCCGATGCGAGGGTCCTTCAAGGACTTCATGACAGGCCATCCTTTTGAGTTTTCTTGGGGAGTTGGTTCCTTGAAGGCACTTAATTGGCTACGCGAGATTGAGGTGGCATGTCGTATAGCCCATGTCAACCGAGCTGACCGAGTGAGTTATGCCTCCTACATTCTGAATGGAGTAGCGTCGCAATGGTGGAGTTCGGTGGTTAGCGCCCGAGGGATTGATGAGGCGTATCTGATTTCTTTTGAGGAGTTTCGTGTTAAGTTCGAGCTACAGTATGGCCCGCAGGATACGAGACGAGAGTTAGAAAGGGAGTAAATTCATTTGCAGCAGGGGTCTATGACACTGCAGGTGTGTATTGATACATTTAATGACCGATCCTAGTTTATGCCACATTTAGTGGCAACAGAGGACTGAATGGTCAATATGTTTATTGAGGGGTTGAGACCAGATATTAGAGTGTTCGTGGGGATGTTGCGTGACCCCACATTTTCATTTTCCATGGAGTATGCCCGACGTAGGGCTAGAGAGATTGAGAGGCAGCGGGAGTAGCCGGCTCCCAAGAGACAGCATGTCGAGCAGCCGGGCCAGGCAGAGTGCAGGATCTTCGAGATTGTATTGAGAAAGCTGTCAGGGGGTTTATTCATAGCAGAGAGGTCAGGGTTCAGGGGCCTGGCGAGATCAAGGCTGGGATGACAGGCAGTCGGTGGCTAGGCAGAGTCAGGGCCAGGGTCAGAGTCAGAGACAGCAGGGGCAGAGTGTCACACCCCGATAACCCGCTTGGCAACGAGGCGTGACGTCCCTGAAACAAAGTCACAATCATAATGAACAACCTCTAAATGAGACGTTTTCGAAATACATTAATGATAAATAGTGTTTTACAATAATTACTTAAATGAGTTCACGAATAATGGAGATTAAATTACTTGACCAATAATAAGTAATAAACTAGTTATGCAACTAAATCTCCAAGTTTATTTAGAAAATGCTCCGTGACTCCCAAAAGCTTGCAAACTAGCCGTGAGTGCGTAAAGTAGCTCTTAAGGTCTTGGAAAAACATGTTAAATATGTCAACTTAAAGTTTGTGAGCTCATAGGTTTTCTCGATAAGTAAGACATTGTATGGAAAACACAAGATTTCAGTGAGTTGTAAAACAAAAGCAAATCATATAGTTTAAGTATAATCGTAAGCCTCATGACCCCGAACTTAACTCTTGAGTGCTCTATGTGGTATCCAACACCATAATACATAGAATTTCCAAATAATTATTTATCCGTTTACAATTGGTGCGACCAACCGGGATGGGGGCATCAACCCAAATAGATCTATCCACAATATTCACGTTTACGTAGTAATTTACAGTTCCAGATTGAGGGCGGTGGTGAAGTAACAATCTTATGTAATACAATAAATGATTCAAGTACTTATGTCCATAAAAAATATAAAGTTAAACATGTATTCTCACCCCAAAGTATACAAACAAGTAAAGATAGGGGCTATGAAAACTCACAGCAAAAGTGATGACAAAATCAGCGTAAAAATGGAGATTGCGTTGATGACTTGTGATGAAACTTGTTGTATTTAACCGGGTCCTAAATGATATGAGGGACTTAATAAATATCATAAATGATGATATGCATGTATGAATGTTTTAATGTTTTAAATCACCCAACTTAACATGTCAATAAATCAAACCCATTTAAAAAGGTCAAGTTTATATATATGGATTTTCCAGGTTTTATCAAGGTTTTTCGGCTTTCTTTGTGTCTGTTTTTGACCAAGCTCAAAAATGATTTGCGCTTTGGCATTCATAATCATAAAACTAATATATACATGGAATTTTTCAAGATAAAAACCGTCATTTTTCAAGGTGTTTAGGTTAGGGAAAAGGCTTGCTAAAAACCCGACGTTGGCCATATTTGAGCTGTTAGACCTTTCGGTTCCCAAACAGTATTTGGGGGTTCAAAACTCTGAATTAAATTACAAAAATCTCCAGATATTTAGTTAAAACGTAGATGTTAGTTCTGGAATAAGAATCAACTCATTTCGTTAAGTTTTGAATTGTTTATGATTTTTCAAAGTTGATGTAATAATTCTGCCGAAAAATACGATTTTCACAACCTTGTAAGAACTTGTGATTCTTGTTGTTTATTCAAAAACCACATGTATAAAAGGTTATGAAACACATTTATATACTTGTTTTCATAATATTTGTGCTTACATTAAGTGTTTATATATTTATAAACACATTTGAAGAAATAAACTTTAAAACAAAACTAGTTGTTTATAAACTTGACTTTTAATGAAACTTTTTGTTGTTGGTGATTATATATATTATGCAAGACTTATATTAGCATAAATATAAGAAGTAATAAGTTAGTATTTACTTACTTCGATACATTAGATGTACAAAAATGTGTAGAAGAATTGTTCTTGAATTGTTGCACAACCAAACTTCCTTGAAAAAGTTGAAGAACAAAAGTTGCAAACTTGGCTTTTGGTGGTGCTTGGTGGCCGGATTTTACAAGAGATAAAGAGAGAGATTTTTAGTGTTTCGGAGGTGTGAATGAAGTGAGAAGTGATCCGTCTATTTATAGAGGAGAGTTGGTCTTGAAAAGATGCAAGGAACTAGGAAGTGGAGGTTGAGTGAAATCTTGGCCGGAGGAAATGAAAGAGGATGGTGAAGAAGATGTGATGTAGATGGTGTATGGAGTTTTGTAATAAAAAAAGCTTGTGTGGTACTTAGCTATGGCCAGCCATGGGTAGAAATTATGAGGTATTTTCAAAAAAACTTTTTTGTATAAAAGCATTTCAGAATGTATTATTGTATTTTCCTTTTTATGTAATTTTTATAAATACTTATGAAATACACTAGTTTTGTGTAATTATTTTTGTCTTGCATATTAAAGTTATGTAAGTTTGTTAATGCATGATTAGTGTTACTAATCTTAATTTAATTATGCACTTAGTTGAATTAATCCATCATATCGTAAATTGATCGGATTAATTACTTTGTCGTTTCATCGAATCTCACAGATGAAATTGTTTCTGATTGCAATGAGTTTCCTTACGAAATTTGTTAATCACATTGATTAATTACTAAAGACTACTGCTTAATTTATAATGCTAACCTGATTTTTTGCCGGTTTCTACAGTCTTCCCCTATTAAGGGAATTTCGTCCCGAAATTTTATCATGTTTCCTCAGGGGTATTGTTAGTTATGAAGAGGTGATGGTACTTCTGCTTAATCTGATCTTCGCATTCCCAAGGGAATTCTGGACCACGTCTGGAATTCCATCTGACTTTGACAATTGGAATGCGATTTTGCTCCAATCTTTTCACCTCACGGTCCATGATCTCTACCACCTTTTCGACAAAACGAAGTTTATCATCAAGTTGAATATCTTCCAAGGGAATAAAAAGTGTTTCATCTGACAAACACATCTTCAGGTTTGAGACGTGGAAGGTATTGTGCACGCTGTTAAGCTCCAGTGGTGGGTCTAAACGATAAGCCACTGGACCAATTCTCTTTAAAACTGTGAACGGTCCAATGTAACGAGGATTTAGCTTTCCTCGTTTCCCAAAACGTATCACGCCCTTCCATGGTGAGACTTTCAGCAATACCCTTTCTCCCACTTGAAACTCTAGGGACTTTCTCCTCAAGTCTGTATAGCTTTTCTACCGATCGCGAGTAGCTTTTAATCGATTCCGAATCTGCACTATCTTCTTGGTGGTCTCAAGTATGATTTCTAGACCCGTGACTTGACTTTCCCCGACTTCGGCCCAGCAGAGAGGTGATCGACACTTTTGTCCGTACAGTGCCTTAAATGGAGCAGCCTTCAGACTCGTAAGATAGCAATTGTTGCACGAGAACTCCACTAAAGGCAAATGGGTATCCCAGCTCTTTCCGAAATCAATAACACAGGCTCTTAACATATCCTCTAAGGTTTGGATCGTTCATTCATTCTGACTATCGGTCGAGGGTGATATGTTGTGCTCATATCTAGGTTCGTACCCAAAGCTTGTTGTAATGACTGTCAAAATCTGGATGTAAATTTGCTATCTCTATCTGAAAGGATTGAGACAGGCACTCCGTGCCTAGAAAGTACTTCCTTGAGTTAAATTTGGGCTAGCTTATTCATCTTGTCGGTCTCTTTAATTGGTAGGAGGTGTGCGGACTTTGTTAGGCGGTCGACTATTACCCAAATGGTATCGTACCCTCTTGATGTCTTTGGTAGTTTCGTTATGATGTTCATGGTTATCCGTTCCCACTTCCACTGGGGAATCTTTGATTGCTGCAATAACCCAGATGGTTTCTAGTGTTCTGCCTTAACTTTGGAGCACGTTAAGTACTTGCTGACATATGTGGCAATGTCCACCGTTATGTTAGGCCACCAGTACAGCTCCTTGGGGTCATGATACATCTTATCGGATCCGAGGTGAACAACATATCTTGTTTGTGTCCTTCATCCATAACCAGCTTTCTTACTCCACCAAAGTTGGGTAACCAGACGCTATTCATGAAGAATCGATTCCCATTAGCCAATATCTCAAACTGTTTATCCATTCCTCTCAGGACTCCATTCCTCATAATTTCCCCCTTAATAGCTTCCACTTGCGCATCATGAATTAAGGAAGGAAGGTTTGGTTGAATGGTCATGACTAGGGCTCGAACTCTTAATGGCTTAGCTTGTTCCTTTCGGCTCAGAGCGTTTGCAACCAAATTAGCTTTCTCCTGGTGATAACGAATTTCACAATCGTAGTCACTCAGCAATTCCATCCAACGGCGCTGCCTCATATTCAACTCATTCTGATTCAAGATGTGGTGTAGACTCTTATGATCCGTGAATACAGTACACTTCGTACCGTACAAGTAATGTCTCCAATTTTTTAGGGCAAAAACTACTGCTCGTAGTTCCAAGTCATGCGTTGTGTAATTCACCTCGTGAACCTTCAGTTGTCGTGAAGCATAGGCTATGACCTTGTCCTTCTGCATTAACACACAACCCAACCCATTGTGTGAAGCATCGCAGTAAACTACAAAGTTATTGCTTCCTTCGGGTAAGGACAAAATAGGCGCGCTGCACAACTTGTGGTTCAATAACTGGAATGCCGCCTCCTGGTCATCACCCCAATCATACTTAATGTCATTTCGGGTCACTTCTGCTACACATTCGGCGATCTTTGATAAATTTTCAATAAATCTCCTATAATACCCGTCAAGACCTAGGAATAGGCGTATCTCCGTGGGGGTCCTAGGAGTTGCCAAATTCTTGATGGCTTTGATTTTTATAGGGTCAACTTGGATTCCTAGACTATTGATCACATGAACGAGGAATTTTATTTTTCTTAGCCAAAATTCACACTTTGAAAGTTTGGCATATAGTTGTTCTTTCTCCAACAACTCCAAAAATAGCTTCAAGTGCTGCTCGTGGTCCTAATTTTTTCGTGAATAGATTAAGATGTCATCTATGAATACAATCACGAACTTGTGCAAATACGATTTGCACACCCGATTCATAAGGTCCATGAATACGGCTGGTGCATTGGTCAGTCCAAATGCCATCACTTGATATTCATAATGTCCATACCGGGTTTTTAAAGCTGTCTTTGGAATATCCTCCTTGCGAACTCTGGCCTGGTGATAACCAGAAGTTAGATCAATCTTCGAATAGAAGCATGACCCTTGGAGTTGGTCAAATAGGTCATCGATCCTTGGAAGAAGTTACGGGTTCTTTATGGTTAGCTTATTTAGTTCCCAATAGTCCATACACATTCTGAAACTTCCGTCCTTCTTCTTCACAAAAAAAACGGAGCTCCTCAGGGTGAGGAACTTGTTTCGAAAATCCTTTATCCAAAAGCTCCTGCAACTGATTGGACAATTTTTGCATCTCAGATGGGGCTACACAGTATGGAGCTTGAGCCACTAGTGCTGCTCCTGGCAGTTTGTCGATCTTGACTTCGACTTGTCTTGATGGTGGGAGTCCAGGCAGGTCTTCTGGAAAGACGTTGGGGTAATCACGGTCTATATGAATATCTTCGAGTCGCTTCTCCTTCAGCTCCTTCTCCGTCATATGGACTAGGATTGCTTGACAATCCTTTCGCAAACACTTCACGGTCCTAAGACATGAGATCATGCTTACTTTGGTCATTCTTGTTGGCCAAGGGTATGCGTTTGGTCTTCTCGTCACACATGATTTTTGCACGGTTTTTCAATAACCAGTCCAGGCCTATACCCACGTCAAAACTCCCTAGTTTGACGGGAAACAAATCTATTTCAAATCGTTGACCTACTAATTCAAAGTAGCATCCTCGAATTATGTTTGTTTTTAGTGTCTATCGTCAGCGACCTCCATAGCATACGTGGCACTTAAAGGGATAAGAGTGGAATTTATCTGCTTACTAAACTTAGTGGATATAAAGCTCCTATCAGCACCAGTATCAAATAGTATAAATGCATATGTGTTGTTGAGAAGGAACGTACCCGTGTCTACGTCAGGATTCTGCCTTGCTTCCCCACTCCCCATAACAAAAGCTCTTCCCTGAGCTCCTCCGACATTCTTCAATTTTGGGCTGTCTTTTCTGAAATGCCCATCAACCCCACACTCAAAGCACCTTTTCTGAGACCCGTTTTTCATTTCGGGGTTGGAAGCTCTGCAATCCTTAGTGAGATGACCTTGTATCTTGCACTTGCCGCAGGGATTCGTACACTGACCGTTGTGATGATAATTGCACTTGCTGTAATAGGGTTTGTTGTCAGTATAGCTTTTCTTTGATATAGACCCAACTATGTAGGCCTTGATTGTCTCCTATTTATTTTGCTAGTTCCCCGAATTCTTTCCTGAGCGGTCCTCCTATTTCCGCTTGTGGTCATTAGTCTTCGCAACCGCTGCCCCCTAACGAACTACTTGATCCATCATGTTCTGTTCCATTTGGATGGCGTTATGGATCATGGTTGAGTTAGTGTAGGTCACATTTCCTTGCATCTGGGGGAGAGTCCTCAAATGTGGCGCTCGACCCTTTTATATTCCGGAGTTACCATTCCGGGGCATAGCAAGCTCAACTCATGGAAACGGTTTCTACACCCAGCAATATCCGTTCCTTTCATTGTCAAATTCCAAAACTCAGACTCCATCTTTTGGAGCTAGCTTCTAGGAAAAAATTCGTCTGTCATCATCCTTTTCAACTAAGTCCATGGGAGTAGATATGTCGTGTCAATCCCGACAGACTGCACATATGAGTTCCACCACGTGAGAGCACCGTCTTGCAAGGTGTGGGTGGCAAATTTCACTTTGTTGTCTCTTGCACAGTTGCTAACACGGAAGACAGACTCTAGTTTCTCAAACCAACGGGTCAGGCCAACTGCACCTTCCGTTTCGTTAAAGTACCTCGGTTGGAAACTTTGTAATCCTTTTATGCTACAACCCCTTGGGTTGTTTTCTACCCCTCCAGCTACTCTGATGCTTCTCGAATCATAATTTCAAATATTTTCAAATGCAGCGATGGCGTCAGCCACTCTCTGTGCTAATAGTTGTTCGATGTCCGTTGTGTTCATCCTTCGCGGTGGCATTATCTTGAAGTTTAGAGAAAATTAACACGGTGTAAGAAGATAAGTCTATGGGGTTGAATTTTTCTAAGGCAGATAGTCATACTACAATCATCAACACAAACTTATAGATAAACTTAATTTTTCATTAAATATTGCTTGATATATAACCTTTTACAAGGGTCGGGGTTTCCCCGAAAAATTTCTAGCCTTACATAACTAGAAAATACACTAAGTTTCAAGTGCAAATACTACAAAAACAATAATAAGGGAGGCACTAGTACGGTGTTGTGTGCCTCGCACTCCGCCGAACATTGCCGAAGTTCTTCCTTTCCGTTCTGATAGACTGAATGTACATGTTGGTTGGCCCAATAAATGTTGGTGTTCTGCATCTGCTCTTGCTCAAGTCGAGTCGACATCTCTCCGACCTCTGGACTGAGTTGCTTTAGTTGAAGGTCGTGTCTTGCGGCCCTTGCTACTAGCAGAGGTATAGTTTGGGTTGGGGGTTCATGGGTCAGGGGTAGTCTTTGCTCGGACGATGGTCCCCCGGTCTCAAAGTGGTAAGGGATTCCCTCCTCTTCCCTCCATTCTTGGAGGGTGTCTGGCATCCATCCCCAACGCCTCGCGTGTACCCGTCGCTGTTGCGGCGGGCTTGGCTGGGAAACAGGGACCGGGATAGACTCCTGTCGTGGTATTCTCACCCTTTTCCTTGGTGTAAACTTCATGAGTGGACCATTGGGATATGGATGATATGCTTTGTGTGAGGGGACTTGGGGGTGGTAGGGTATATATGAAGGGGCTACCGGAGATGGTTGATCTTCATCAAATGGTTCTCCCCATCCGTTGGAAAGTTTCCTCTGATGGGTCTTCGCCTTCAGAAGGGTCTTCTGATTCAAGGAAGATCTCTGTGTCCCCTTGATCCATTGGGGTATACTCGTCTTCAGAATCGGAGAGAATAATGATCGTATTGTTTTGACATTTTCTTAAATCATGGTCCATTTATAATTGTTTTAGTTACTTGCAAAATGTTTTAGTTTTCTTGGATCAATAAAGTTTAGTTGTAGCGGTTATAGTCTAAGGTACTAATGCAACCTAGTTCACTATAACAAAGGCTCTGATACCAATCTGTCATACCCCGATACCCCTCTTGGCAACGAGGCGTGACATCGCGGAAACAAAGTCACAATCATAATGAACGACCACTAAATGAGACATTTTCGAAATACATTATTGATAAATAGTGTTTTACAATCATGACTTAAACGAGTTCACGAATAATGGAGATTAAAATACATGACCAATAATAAGTAATAAACTAGTTATGCAAATAAATCTCCAAGTTTCTTTAGAAAATGCTTTGTGACTCCCAAAAGCTTGCAAAATAGTCATGAGTGCGGAAAGTAGCTCTTATGGTCCTGAGAAAAATATGCTAAATACGTTAACATAAAGTTGATGAAATTATAGGTTTACTCGATAAGTAAGACATTGTATGGAAAACACAAGTTTTTAGTGAGTTTAATTATTATCATAAAACTCATGACCCCGAAACTTAACTCTTGAGTGCCCTATGTGGTATCAAACGCCATAATACCAAGAAATGTCAAATAATTATGCATCCATTTACAATTGGTGCGACCAACCTGGATGGGGGAGTCGACCCAAATAGATTTATCCACATTCTTCACGTTTACGTAGTAATTAACGGTTCATGATTAAGGCGGTGGTGAAGTAACAATCTTATGCAATATGAAAAAGGATTCAAGTACTTGTGTCCATATATAATAAAAAGTTGAACATGTATTCTCACCCCAAAGTATACAAACAAGTAAAAGTAGGGGCCAAGAAAACTCACTGCAAGAGTGATGACAAAATGAGCGTAAAAATGGAGATTGCATTGATGACTTCTGATGAAACTTGATGTACTTAACCGAGTCCTTGTTAGTGCATCCTGTGTGACGATAGCAGTCTAAGTATAGATTATATTTTGTAATAGTCAAATAGTTCGTAATTGCATATTAATAGATGTTTGATATATGTTTGATATATATTTGATATTGATTGTATATATGTTTGAACTTGGTTGTAATTGATGTTTTACAGTAAGTTCAAAGGTAAGTTAAAATATAAGTTCTAGAACAAGTTCTAGAATAAGTTCAAAGGCCTAGATTCGAACTCATGGTGGACAAGTTCGTAGGCTTGGGCCTTCTCGAACTTGTCCCAGGAAAGTTCGAATCCGATGCCTATAATTAAGAGTTAATAAGTTTTGATTAACAATCTTTGAAGAATTAATCATCCGGGCGATTAAGAACTTGTAGAGATTTCAGAGTGTGTTCTTGGAGAGAATCAATCACGTGTCGGGACGTTTGAGTTTGCATCTATCATCATGTGTGTCTACGTGTTTCGTGTGTGTGACCGGTCCGTCAAACCGCTAACAAGGATTCCGCACTCATTGGACGGCGTCGCGTCAAGATCGGATCCATAGGTAGGCGACCTTACAAGTGGTATCAGAGCCTTAAGGGTGTTCATCGTGTTCTTCATGTTCATATTCAACATTCTTGCATTCTTGGCGTTTTGAACGGAAAAATTACTTTTTAATCAGTTTTTCAAGTTATACAAGCAAGGTAAAGGAGAAAAGTTCACATTAGTTCACTATTTTAGTAGAAATCAGAGTTTTTAACACTAAAAACTTCGGTTTAAACTGAATACTTGAAAAAAAATCGAACTTTTGGCCGTTTCTCGAACTTGGGGCGCTCGAACATAGGGAGCATTAGGGTTTATTCAAATTTGTCAGAAAATTCTTGTCAAAAAATACGCTCCTCTGGAACTTGATTTAGGGTTTCATTCGAATTTGGCTGAGATTCGAACTTGCTAGCATTCGAATTTGTCAGATCTCGAATTTGTCAGAAATCTCGAACTTGTTAGACCTTCGAATTTGTTGATTTTGAACTTAAACAATTTCGAATTTAATTTCAAACGAATTTAATTTTAAACTAATTCAAACTTACCTAAGTTTGAAAGGGTTTATTTTAAATTAATTTTTAAATTAACTTACCTAAGTTCGAATACAAAAAGTTTAGAAACGATGACCAGTTTGCAAAAGTTTATCGTAATGGACCACGAGGTTGGCAAGACAAATTCTCCGCCAATACTGATGAAGTTGGAGGACTACTACTGGTGGAAGGATAGGTTTACTGATTTCGCGCGTTTCAACGACATGAGAACATGGATCTATATCGATGAGGGATACATTCCACCTACTCAAGAGTTTGAGGGCCGTCTGAGAGTCTTGACATATCAGAAAATGAAGGATGATGACAAGAAACTGTATGTGGCCGAGAACAGAGCATTTTCAATCATTCGTATGGCACTACCTCAGGAGATTCTACACACCTAACAGAATCATCGTACTTCTAAAGAGCTATGGGATGCTCTCTAGAAGAGGTGTGAGGGAAATCCGAGGGTTCGTAAAGGAAGGACAGAGATGCTGAAATAGCAGTTCGTGAATTTCAAAGCATTTAAAACTGAAAAGCTGGATGAGACAATAACGCGACTCTACCATTTACTGACAGAGATGGATAATCACGATGTCGACAATCGTAAAATTGAGAAGATAGATAAACTTCTTGATGCTTTACCTGCGAAGTGGGAAATGTACACAGCGCTTATAAAGCATGATGAAGAAAAATTCGAAACCCTTACTCTAGAAGGAGTTATTGGTACGCTGAGGGCTTACAATTATCAGATCCTTAAGAAGGAAAGGGAACATGATCACGTCCAACATCCAGAGTTGTATTTTTGAAAGTCAAAACCTTCTATCGCAAGTGAACTGAAAACAGCTACAACGTTTTTCTCGGGTGAAACGTCTATCCCAGTGGACGTAGAAGAAACAAGCAGTCGGGCATTCTTAGGGTATTCTAAACCAGAAGATAAACCAACTCACTCAGCATCTACCTCTCAACAGTACACAAAGATGCCTATGAGTGCACAATCAGCCGAAACTCATCTGAATATTTTGTCTTCGTTTGTTGCAGCATATGGAAATTGTGTACAAGGAAAAATTAATGATCCTGCATTATGGGAAGAGGACTACGATCATGTGGATCCTGAAGACTTGGAGGAAATGGATCTTCAATGGCAACTGGCCATGGTGACTCACCGGGTCAAAGGTTCATGAAACGAACTGGCAGAAATCTGAATGTAGGCAACAGTAAAATTGGGTTCGACAAATCCAAGGTTAAGTGTTATAACTGCCAAGGATTATGACATTTTGCACGAGAATGTCAACGACCCAAAGTTGAAAACTACCAGAATCAATCTCAGGGAAGATATTAGTCTGGTAGTTCGAGTAATGAAGCAAACATCGCTGGTCTGTTAACAAACGTTTCATCAGATAGTCAACTTGATGGGACTTACGATTGGAGTTCTCATCCTAAGTCGAACACTAGAGCCTTGATGGCTGAAATTACAGAGACTGGGGATGACGGAGCAGAGTAAGTAACAGAGGACAACGAACAAAATGATACAAGTGCTGTGTTAGTGGAGAAGTCAGACAATCAGACCATTCTGGAGTTTGCCGAACAGATGGCTAACGTGAAATCGGATCACAAAAAGGTAATTCTGAACTTTTCTACATTTCATGACTTATGTGTTTTATGTGCTACTTCCAATGATAAATTGAATTTAGTTCTAGAAACACATAACAATCTAACGGCTCAAATAGAATCATTAAAATTAGATAATGCTAGTCTCATAGATATTGAAGAAGATCTTAGGAATAAGCTTAAAGCAGATGCTCAAGATGTTATAGTTCTAAAAGAAAAATTAAGTGAGTAATGTGTCAGGATAGAACTTATGTATGGGCATGTTGCCGCTTTAACCAAAGAACATACCAATAAGGAAGTTGAGCTAGCTGAGGCTAGAGTTAAAGTTGCAGAGGTAAATAGTAAGTTAGAAAAGTTTAGGAACTCTTCACTAAATCTAGGGAAAATCTTAGATGCTCAATGTCAGTCTAAGAAACTAGCAGGCTTAGGTTATCAAGAGAGTCCTTAACCTTTCAATGATAATTATGTGCCTCAACCTCAGGATAAAACTTATAAACAAGTCGAGTGAGATGTAACAACTGAAACTGTATGTGAATCTGATAAGGATAAATCAACTAAGGTGTCCAATAATAACTCTACGATTAAGAAAGTCAAGTTTGTGCAGTCTTCTAGTGACAAAATTCTAGGAGAGGCTAAACCTGAAGTTAATAATCAGAAAGAGGAAGTAGTCACGATAGTTGAAAAGAAAGAACATGACACGAGTGAGACACCGAAATCAAAGGGCACTCATAAGAAGTCGATTGATAAGATGTCCTGCTTTAGATGTTAAGAGAGGGGACATGTTGCGTCTAGCTGTCCATATAAGAAAGTAGAGTCTACACCCTCTAAAGCAGAGTCTAGATGTATTGTTGGAAAGCCTGAACAACATAAACCATCACCTAGTGTACCTAGCACCAGTGGTTCTCAAAACACTGAGAAAATTGTGAATGCCACACCCAAGACTGTTGTTAGACAAGTACCTGTGTCATCTAGACCAAATGAAGTGGTTAGGACTAATTCGCCAAATAGAGACGCTAATCAATCAAGGTCAGGACCTCAACAAGCTTATAGGAGTACAACACCTAGAAGGACATACACTCCTGTTAGGTCTCACACTCCTCAAAAACATCAAACACCAGGTAGAGCCCAGGGATATCAATCTGAAATGCTATATAACAGAAACTATTCAAGGGCTCAACAGAAATTCCTACCTAAAGGCCAAGAGTGAATCTAAATCACTCTGCGCCACAACAGGTTCTCAATCAAACACCCAAGCCACCTGAAAGGAGAGATGAGTATTTGAAGGAGTTCACGTATGTGGATGAGAACAGTATTACCAAGTTAGTCATGGCTTGGGTTCCCTGTGATAACTAACTTGTTTTCTTTCATGTGCAGGAGCTTACTACAGGTCAAAACAACAAGTTGTTCGTCGACAGTGGTTGCTCTAGGCACATGACTGGGGAAAGGAGTCTACTCACAGACTTCAAGGGAGGGAACACGGGTTTTGTATCATTCTGCTGGGAACAAAGGAGGTCATATCACTGGTACTGGAGTGGTCACTAATGGGACTATCAAACTTGATCAAGTTTATCATGGTGATAAGCTTGATCATAATCTCATTAGTGTATGTCAAATCTGTGATAAGAAGAACTCAATAATTTTTACTGATACTAAGGCGTTAGTGCTGAAACCGAGATTTAAAGAACCTGAAGAGTGGATATTGATGAGAGCCCCAAGGAAGAATGATTTGTACATGATGGACATGAATAAATCGGATTCATCAATGGGACCAATATGTCTTCTATCCAAAGCTTTAGAGTCAGAATCCATTTTATGGCACAGACGCATGGCACACTTGCACCTAAGGAAAATGAACTACATCACTAAACATGATCTAGTACAAGGTATCCCACTGAAGTGTTTTCAGTTCGATGACAAGTGTGTACCGTGCAAGAAGGGCAAACAACACAAGAAGTCACACAAGTCAAAGACTCACAACTCGATAGCTTCCACTTTCGATTTGTTGCATATGGATCTATTTGGACCTATCAACAAAAGGAGTATAGGTGGTAGTTGGTATTGTTTAGTTATCACTGATGATTTCTCACGTTTTTTCATGGGTTTTCTTTTTAGGTACGATGGACGAAACAGCTGGAAAGTTGATTGCGTTCTTAGACCAAGTCGAAAACTCATACGGGACGAGGGTATAACGTATCAGGAGTGATAATGGAACGGAATTTAAAAACACAGTAAATGGTGTATATTGCCTATCCAAAGGCATAGTGCATAAATTTAGTGCACCATATGAGCCACAACAAAATGGGGTGGCAGAACGGAAAAACAGGACTTTGATTGAGGCAACAAGAACCATGCTCTCGGATTCAAAGCTTCCTACCATGTTTGGGGGGGGGGGGAGGTAGTGAATACCGCATGTCATGTTTTATACTGGGTTCTTACTATCAAATCACTGAACAAAACCTGTTATGAAGTTCTGAATAAGAGACCACCCAAGTTAACTCGCTTCGAACCGTTTGGGGTACCGTGTACGTTATTGAAAACAAAACATCATCCTAAATTTGGTGAAAAGGCTGACCAAGGATACTTCCTAGGTTATGTACCTAACTCACCAAACAAATGGTATGGTAGAAATTGTGTTTAACATTGATGTTACAAGTTATATACATGAGCCCCAAACACGTCCTGAGTGGTTATTTTATTATGACTTATTGTTTGAATCATTTAACATACCAGTGAGTGGAAATGTAGGTACAGTGGAAGATGACTTCTCATCATTAAACTTGAATGACGACAATCAAGGTTTTCAAAGACAAGCATCCCATCAACTTCTGAGCCTACTAAGACAGAAGATGGATCTCCAACAGAGAATGAACCTGAGTTACCTACAAACGAGAATCGAGCTAGTACTTCTAATTCTGAAGACAGTGATCATGAGGAAGAAAATATACCATCTGAATCCGTACTCCCGTTATGTGAAATGGGATCAAACTTAGGAGACAATCTTAGGGTCGATGAGATTGAGACATCGAGGATAAACAAGGATCATCCGATTGAGAGCATCATAGGAAATCCGCATACTGGTGTGAGAACTAGGAGTAGTGTGAGTAATAACACGGTACTGTTATCGATGATCAACGACTCCGAGGCCTTTCACACTTGTCTTTATTCGTGTTTCATCTCGCAAGTAGAGCCAAATAATGTGCAAATGGCAGTGAAAGATAACTCTTGGGTTGAAACCAGGCAAGAAGAACTATCACAATTCAGAAAGCTTGAAGTGTGGGAGTTAGTGCCGCTACCTCGAGGAGAAGTTGCAATAGGAACCAAATGGGTTTTTAAGTGCAAGAGAGATGATCGGGGTATTGTTACTCACAACAAGGCAAGACTTTTAGTAAAGGGATTCAACCAAGAAGAGGGAATTGATTACAACGAGGTGTTTGCACCAGTGGCAAGGCTCGAGGCAATTTGCTTTTTTCTGGCCTTTGCGTCCTTCAAAGGGTTTAAAGTCTATCAGTTGGATGTAAAGAGTGCATTCATGTACTGCTAGGTGAAGAACAACCGCCTAGGTTTACTGATCCAAAGTATCCCAAAAGTGTGTATCGACTCGATAAGGCTCTGTATGGATTACATCAGGCACCAAGGGCATGGTATGTATAACACCTTCTTTCTAATTTATGTGTTTATGTGACAACTTGTCTTTGATTATGTAATTTTCAAAATTAATGAAATTAATTCTAAATAATGCAATTAAGTAATTAATTAGAATTATTAGTTGATCAAGTTTAAAGAAATGAAATAGAAACAAGTTTAGGGGTTAAATTGTATATTTAACAAACTTGAGAAAATATAAAATGCCCAAATTGGGATTAATTTCTCATTTCACCCAACGTTTCTCTCTCTCTCTCTCTCTCTCTCTCTCTCTCTCTCTCTTCTACTTCTCATCCATGGCTTCATCTTCTTCGCCTCCATTCTTCATCACATTTGCAACAAAATCCAAGATTCAAGGTAAACCTATTCTTTGATTTTATTCTTTGTTCTTGTATGAGGTTGTGCTGCTGTTCTTTTGTTTCTTTTCTCTCGTTTCTGTCTACCGAAAAGAAGAAAGGCCAAGAGGCCATTTGGCCTTCGGCCATGTACCGACGTATACATGTATGTTTTGGGTTGGAAGTTTAAAGCCTTCAACCTTCTTTAAAACTCCCTAGTTGTTGCTGAAATTCAAAAAGAACAAAAGGAAAAGATGCAGTGTGTGTGGGTCATGTTTTGTGTGTTTGCATGGGGGGTATAGCACCGAAACCATGAAGGTCTCGGTATATATACCGAAACCCATTTAGGCTACCGAAACCAAAGAATATACTGAAACTACTAAAAACTACCGAGACCCACATGCAGTTTCGGTAATACCGAAACCAAGGAGAAGCATTTGGCCTTCGGCCATGGGGGGTTAGAGACTAAGTGAGGGTACCGAAGCCATGCAAGGTTTCGGTAAGAACAAAAAGATACCGAGACCCAGTAAGTACCGAAATCTTGAGTAAGTGCCGAGACCTAACAAAAGCTACCGAAACATTTGGAAGGTTTCGGTACTCCCTATTGAAACAGAAATATAAAACACTTATGTGCATCTATATATGTGTGTGTCAGGTGAGTTTAACATTTATGTGCATGTATATATGTTTGTGTCAGGTAAGTTTCGTGTGTGTGGGAACAAAACACTATATATATATATATATATATATATATATATATATATATATATATATATATATATATATATATATATAAAATATATGCATGCATGTGTGTGTGTGAACAAGCAATCAAAATGTATATATATTTTACACTGTATGTATGCAAGTGAGTGTGTGAGTGCATGTAAAATGCACACACATAATTCAAAAGTTGGCAAAATCATATTATATGTGTTTACTGTATATGTTATATATATATATATATATATATATATATATATATATATATATATATATATATATATATATATATATATATATATATATATATAGGGTTGGGATCATTGCAGAACCTTAATTTAGTGCAGAACCATAGTTACAATCTAAACCATTAGATTATAATATAACACTAGGGATAAGATGGTAATTATACAATTAATATTGAATTAATAACAGCCTACCGAGTTTGACTGTCCACTTAGACTTTTTTTTTACTCTTTTAATATATAATGGACATGCAGTGTTGCATCGACGTTAAATATACAATATCAAAGTGTTCATTCGACATTGAATGGTCGTATTGGTAAAAAAAATTTACGAAAAATAAACACGTAAAATTTTTTTCAATAAAATATATATCATGACTGTTCTCGTTAAATCCACCAACTTTGATTACTAATTTTGACTATTATTTATCTCTGTTAATAATAAACGTATATCCAGTGTTGCATCGGCGTTAAATATACGGTATCAAAGTGTTCATTCGATATCGAATGATCTCATGATCTCACCATGATATATTGCATCGTGGTCTGGGTAAAAATTTTTTTACGAAAAATTTAAAAATATATATCATAACCGTTCTCGTTAAATCCACCAACTTTGACTATTAATTGTGACTATTATTCTGGCTCTGTTAATAATGAACGTATATGCAATGTTGCATTGACGTTAAATATACGATATCAAAGTGTTCATTCGATATCGAATGATCTCATGATCTCACCATGATATATTGCATCGTGGTCTGGGTAAAATTTTTTTTACGAAAAATAAAAAATATATATCATAACCGTTCTCGTTAAATCCACCAACTTTGACTACTCATTGTGACTATTGTTTTAGCTCTGTTAATAATGAACGTATATTCAGTGTTGCATTGACGTTAAATATATGATATCAAAGTGTACATTCGATATCGAATGATCTCATGATCTCACCATGATATATTGCATCGTGGTCTGAGAAAATTTTTTTTTACGAAAAATAAACACGTAAAATTTTTTCGAAAAAAATATATAATGACCGGTCTCGTTTTAAAGAGTATAAATTTCTCGTTTTTATGGTATAATTTTTTTGATTTAAAAATTAATAATATTAATGTTATATTAATTTAAAGAAAAAATATATTTATTTTGCTGATGTCAAGCTTTTTGCTATTTCCAATCTTTTCCTTTTTTACCCTTCCAAGAATTAAAATATCACTATTACCAATATTTTTTTCACTAATTCCAAACTTAACTCATTTAATCAAGACCATTAGGTTATTCTAATCTATGAACGATATTGGTTCTACAGTTCTACACTAAATTTAGGTTCTGCAATGATCCCATCTATATATATATATATATATATATATATATATATATATATATATATATATATATATGAAAGAGCACAATGAAATGACCCTTGACCAAACCTTAATTATATTTAAAATCTACAAAACATTTCGCAAGAAATTACAGTTCAAAGTACTTTAAATTTTTAAGCAAGTTTATTAATTTATTATGTAATCTGTAATATTGATTAAAGACACATCGTTGCAAGCTCGTTATTACATTAAAGCGTATAGTTGAGTGATGAGTTAAAGCCAGTGTCAGAATGCATTAAAGTCTATTTAAAGGTGTCAAAGCCCAGATAGCAAACTTTCAAGTTAGTTTAGCAAAGCCAAAGCCAAAAGCAATATTAAAGCCTAGATAAGCAAGTGCAAGCATTTCAGAGCAATATAAAGCATAGAAAAGCCAGTGGAAGTATAGCAGTATAGTGAGTAACAGTTATTCTTGTTTACATGTATTATACGTAATTGAGACATAATTTGCTTCTATATGCCTTCTTTGGTCTTCAATAGACTTTTGTGAGTGAAGGCGAACATTGTGGTACAGGCGGTGCCCAGCTTAGCCGGATCTTACATCTGATCTATTAATGTGCATATTTTATTGCTATCTGTTTGTTATTCTGCATATTATACAGCAAGCCTTGTTTGAGCGTTTCTTTGTGCATTTCATAAGCATTTTACATTTGAGCAAGCAATTTTGATGCTCACTACTATCCCAAGCATTATGCGGGTAGCTAGCCCCGCATCACAGATTGATCATCTGTCAGTGGTGACCCCTAGTGGTGGCATCTTCTTTCAGCGTGAAATGTCTCAATTGTGCAAGCATTCATTCTGGGTATTAAGCAAGCAAGCAAGCATTACAGCCTTTATAGGCATTTTCGCCACATATCTTACATGCATCATGAATATCTGTTAACTCATTAAACAATTAGCTTATAGTTGCTACTCACAATTTTTACAGGAAAAGGTAAAGAGCAAGCTGGACCATCTGCTTAGGTCTATTTTCTGATCAACCCAGAGGACTTAGCTCACTATTCATCTTGTGGTATAGCTTTATGATGCCTTGGGATCTGGGTAGCTGCTTTTATTTATATTGTGGTGTTTTAGCAACTTAGTACTATAACCATTGTAGCACGTGTAGTGCATGACTTATTGTAATATTTTATTTATCTTTATGCAAACAATATTTATTCCTAGCATTAAGCAAGCGTGATTAAAGCAAGGATGTGACAGGATGGTATCTGAGCGTTAGTTTGAGGGATTCAAGTGTTAGCAAATACACTTGGACTCAAACTCTTAAGCAAAGACATTTACTTTTAATATCTAGGCATTGACTTGAACTGAGATAAGTTATGATATCACTTCAGGATTTGGGCATATGGGGTAGAATAGGAATGCTACATGTTCCTACATTCTATACTATTTACTATATATCTAAACATGCTTAAAATTTAATAAGAGAGCTAGAGATGCTCTCACTCCCTAACGACTAAAAGCAAATAATGTACGCCATCTTCATTGAAAACAAGAAATGTCAGGTAAGCTTATGTAATACTAGTTTTGGTGCTAGTGTTGAAGTCAAGACTAAGTATGGGAAAGAGCATAGGGAGAAACCACATGAGGACGTGAGAGACTTGTTCTAGCACTTTGTTCTTTTGATTGTCAAGTAAAATTGAATTCCGCTAGTGAGACTTATGAAGTCATATTTAAAGAAGAGTCTTGAAAATATTTAAATTTGTTCTCATTAAAGATGAAGAGCTAGGCCGAAAAGAGAAGTACATGCTTAAACATATAGTGAATACGACAAATAAGAAATTAAACCGACCTGAATTTATATTGAAACTTGTTTAGGAAAAAGTAGAAAAATATTTTTGGATAATTATAAGAATGAGATTATCAAATGCCTATGGATCTTTCATACAAATTCATAGGAAAGAAGCCAAGTCCTATAATGTATATCTGAGATGTAAAAGGATACACACAGGAAAATATGATCCGTAAATGTAAGATGCTATGGTTTGAGAGATAAAGATCTAATAAAAATGGAAATCCTAAGAGATTTCAAGTGTGTTGTCATTATGGAAATATAGATCCTTATATTGATAGCAAATATTCTATAAGATTGTGTATTGTGAGTATTGTGACAAAGTGGATCAAGTAGATTAAGTTTGCACCGGAAAGGTCACCATTGCATGTTGCAACAAGAAGGACGTTTAATATCCTACAGTACTAGGAATTTGTACCAAGTGACAATGAAAATGATTATGTCTTAAAGTCATGCCCTTGATAAGCCTTATGAGAGTTTATTAAATTGCTAGCAGTACGATGCGAATAATACGTAGTTAAACTAAAAGATATGTTGATTACTATTGAATATATGCCTATATATGCTAACACATTCAGAAGTAAGTTGGACGAATCGAAAACCTTAAAGGAAGAGCAAGCAAGAAATTTGAAATAAAACAGTGCAGCTATAACACCGCTACAAGCATTAAATATAATACTCGTAAGATAGCTAATGCAAGCCAGAATCTATGCAAAAACCTTTAATTATAGCATATGCAGGCTAAACAAAAATGCTTAATGCCAACAAGACAATAACTATTAGGCATCGACATATGGATTCGTACATGCAAAGATAGACTAAGAACCATTAATAATATGATAAAGTCGGAAAGACCAATGACATTTGAGAAGCTTTATTAACCCTGTATGTTAAATTGGGTCTATGAAAGTTTGTATAATGAAATGCATGTGAATTTTAGAAGCAAGCTGTGATCATATCATCGATATCGATATAAGAACTACCTAAGTAATGCCTATGCGTGATTGAATATTGCAAGCTCTTTTTGTGTATGATCTCGGAGAAATGATTAGAATTGAATCAAGATGAGACAAAGTTATGTTTAATTGCATGATAATTATACAAATAAGAATTTGAGACCAAGAGGAACACATATAGAATCATACTCAAGTTGCAAAGGATCTGTTAGACGAGCCAATTTTGATTTCCTTAATAAGAGATAAAACTAATCATAATGAAATAAGCAACAACTCCATGGTATGTAGCTTGTAACAAAAGTAAGCATTTGTGGAAAGCAATGAAACATGATAGATGAAGCTTAAGTCACCCGATTAGCTTTAAAGCTTATAACTTAAACAAAATTTATGAATAAGCAGAGTTAAGTGTTTGGAGTGCTATAATGTGTTTGCTAAAATTTAACAAAATTTGTTGCTTGGTGATATGAATACTTAAAGTGCTAGAGTTTGATTCTAATGCACAAAAGATAGATTTTTCTATGACTGGTGGTTAGATCTTGAATTATAAAACTTGGGATTTCTAAGTTTTCAGGGTTTAGAATTCAGTTACATCTATTCTGGAAGCATCGAAAGCATTAAATAGAATGTAAGCTACATAAAGCTTGATATTGGATAACTTATACTATGAGTGGTATATGATAAAGATGAGGACTAGACTGATCTAGAGATACTGGAACTTGCATGAATGTAATAAGCATCGATGGTTATTTCAATTAAGCTCCGCATCAGCTATTTGATTTATATTGCAGTAAGCTGGAATAAGTACCTATGAGGAAACCAAAGTTTCAAAAGTCAGTTATGGAATGCTAGCATCTTAATGTAGCAAGTGGTTGAGAAGGTTGCGAACACCAACTGAAGTAAAATTAGCAAGGAAATTACTTAATTCTAAAATAACATGAAAAAAAAGAGCAAAACATATGAAACAAATGAATCATTCCGTTGTAAGCATACATAATATAATATTATAGTCTTATGCAAAATTTAACTGAAGCACAGCCAAATAGGTGACGAGTTCATATAAGTCACCTATGATATAAGTTAGACCATAAACCAAACTATGAGATAATAAATATTTGATGCATAGAACTGTAATCTGCATGCGCTATATGATGCATTAAATAAGTTACAAGTGAAGTATGGACTTTGTGACAAAGTTTCAAACTACACTAAGACAGCACTATGCAATATGTGTCATATCAGATCTTCTAACCAAAATTGCGCATTACATTCCGATTCGCGAGAACAATTCACTGAAAAAGCTGGCTAGAATCTATATCAAAGAAAACGTTATGCGACCCGGTGTACTTACGTCTAATAGTATTTGATCGCGACAACAGATACATTTCTAGATCCTAGACTGCGTTACAAGAAAGCTTAGGCACTAAGATCAAAATGAGCACGATGTATCATCCAAAGCCTGATGGCCAGAGCGAGCACATGATTCTTGTGCTAGAAAATATGTTGCGGGCATGCTTCTCGAGTTTAGTGGAAATTGGGACAACTACTTCCCTCCAGCGGAGTTTTCTTATAACAATAGCTATCACTTATCCATTGAGGACGCAAGTGCAGTATTTCAAACTTGATGGCACGAAGCAGGTGAAACACCGATCGCTGGTCCTGCACTACTTCAGCAGACAAGTGACAAGATCTGCATCATTCGACAGAAAACTACTCAATCTTATCTGTTGGACTTGCCTAGCGAACTATCCAACATACACTCTGTATTTCATGTTTCGCAATTGAGAAAGTGTAAGGAAAATGAAAACGAAAAGTGGGCTGATCATCTGAGCTACAAGATCAACGAGAAGCTGTAACTTGATGAGCCTGAGTCGATTCTAGAGACGAACATAAAGAAGTTAAGAAACCGAGAAGTGGCAATGGTGTTGGTGCAGTGTCGAACTTCTCATGGAACTTCCCAAACCAGGGAATCAGAGCAAGGCATAAGGGTTCGCTATCAGCATCTGTTCGAGCCTTAAGTACTTCGAGGACGAAGTGCAAGCATGGTGGGCTCATACTATAACACCTTGCTTTCTAATTTATGTGTTTATGTGACAACTTGTCTTTGATTATGTAATTTTCAAAATTAATGAATTAATTCTAAATAATGCAATTAAGTAATTAAAATTATTAGTTGATCAAGTTTAAAGAAATGAAATAGAAACAAGTTTAGGGGTTAAATTGTATATTTAACAAACTTGAGAAAATATAAAATGCCCAAATTGGCATTAATTTCTCATTTCACCCAACGTTTCTCTGCTCTCTCTCTCTCTCTCTCTCTCTCTTCTACTTCTCATCCATGGCTTCATCTTCTTCGCCTCCATTCTTCATCACATTTGCAACAAAATCCAAGATTCAAGGTAAACCTATTCTTTGATTTTATTCTTTGTTCTTGTATGAGGTTGTGCTGCCGTTCTTTTGTTTCTTTTCTCTCGTTTCTGTCTACCGAAAAGAAGAAAGGCCAAGAGGCCATTTGGCCTTCGGCCATGTAGCGACGTATACATGTATGTTTTGGTTTGGAAGTTTAAAGCCTTCAACCTTCTTTAAAACTCCCTAGTTGTTGCTGAAATTAAAAAAGAACAAAAGGAAAAGATGCAGTGTGTGTGGGTCATGTTTTGTGTGTTTGCATGGGGGTTATAGCACCGAAACCATGAAGGTCTCGGTATATATACCGAAACCCATTTAGGCTACCGAAACCAAAGAATATACTGAAACTACTAAAAACTACCGAGACCCACATGCAGTTTCGGTAATACCGAAACCAAGGAGAAGCATTTGGCCTTCGGCCATGAATCGAAGCATACACGAGTTTTTGGTTCTTCATTTTAGGCTTTAAACCACTTCCAACCTCCCTAATATGGTTGCTGAAACAAAATAAAACAGAAAACAGAAGTTGAGTGTGTTTGTCTGAAGATAATACCGAAACCATCAGGTTTCGGTAATGCTAAATACCGAAACCCACTTGATGATACTGAAACCTATAGAGACTAAGTGAGGGTACCGAAGCCATGCAAGGTTTCGGTAAGAACAAAAAGATATCGAGACCCAGTAAGTACCGAAATCTTGTGTAAGTGCCGAGACCTATCAAAAGCTACCGAAACCTTTGGAAGGTTTCGGTACTCCCTATTGAAACAGAAATATGAAACATTTATGTGCATGTATATATGTGTGTGTCAGGTGACTTTAACATTTATGTGCATGTATATATGTTTCTGTCAGGTGAGTTTAGTGTGTGTGGGAACAAAACACTATATACTATATATATATATATATATATATATATTATATATATATATATATATATATATATATTATATATATATAATACATCATCTGTTTGTGTGAACAAGCAATCAAATGTATAATATTTATACATTGTTTGTATGCAAGTGAGTGTGTGAGTGCATGTAAAATGACACATAATTAAAAAGTTGGGAAAATCATATTATATTTGTTAACTGGATTATGTATATATATATATATATATATATATATATATATATATATATATATATATATATATATATATATATATATATATATATATATATATATATATATATACTATATGTATATATATATATATATATGTATATGAAAGAGCACAATGAAATGACCCTTGACCAAACTTAATTATATTTAAAATCTACAAAACATTTCGCAAGAAATTACAGTTCAAAGTACTTTAAATTTTTAAGCAAGTTTATTAATTTATTATGTAATCTGTAATATTGATTAAAGACACATCGTTGCAAGCTCGTTATTACATTAAAGCGTATAGTTGAGTGACGAGTTAAAGCCAGTGCCAGAATGCATTAAAGTCTATTTAAAGGTGTCAAAGCCCAGATAGCAAACTTTCAAGTCAGTTAAGCAAAGCCAAAGCCAAAAGCAATATTAAAGCCTAGATAAGCAAGTGCAAGCATTTCAGAGCAATATAAAGCATAGAAAATCCAGTGCAAGCATAGCAGTACAGTGAGTAACAGTTATTCTTGTTTACATGTATTATATGTAATTGAGACATAATTTGCTTTTATATTCCTTCTCTGTACTTCAATAGACTTTGGTGAGTGAAGGCGAACACTGTGGTACAGGCGGTGCCCAGCTTAGCCGGATCTTACATCTGATCTATTAATCTGCATATTTTATTGCTATCTGTTTATTATTCTGCATATTATACAGCAAGCCTTGTTTGAGCATTTCATTGTGCATTTCATAAGCATTTTACATTTGAGCAACCAATTCTGATGCTCACCACTATCCCAACCATTATGCGGGTAGGTAGCCCCGCATCACAGATTGATCATCTGTCAGCGGTAACCCCTAGTGGTGGCATTTCCTTTCAGCGTGAAATGTCTCAATTGTGCAAGCATTCATTCTGGGTATTAAGCAAGCAAGCAAGCATTACAGCCTTTATAGGCATTTTCGCCACATATCTTTCATGCATCATGAATATCTGTTAACTCACTTAGCAATTAGCTTACAGTTGCTACTCACAATTTTTACTGGAAAAGGTAAAGAGCAAGCTGGACCATCTGCTTAGGTCTATTTTCTGATGAACCCAGAGGACTTAGCTCACTATTCAGCTTGTGGTATAGCTTTATGATGCCTTGGGATCTGGGTAGCTGCTTTTATTTATATTGTGATATTTTAGCAACTCAGTACTATAACCATTGTAGCACGTATAGTGCATTACTTATTGTAATATTTTATTTAGCTTTATGCAAGCATTATTTATTCTTGGGATTAAGCAAGCGTGATTAAAGCAAGGATGTGACAGTATGAGACGCTGTCAACTCATCTTTTTGACAATAGGTTTGAAAGAGGGAGAATTGATAGCACATTGTTCGTGAAGAGAAAGAGAGACATCATTTTCGGTCATCAAACGAACAGATTTGTAATGATTTCGAGAAGGTTATGAAGTCAAAGTTTGAGATGAGTGCTATGGGAGAGTTGAACTTCTTTCTGGGTTTGGAAGTTGAAAAGAGGAACGAGGGGATGTTTATCCATCAGACGAAGTATGTCTACGATATTCTGGAGTGCTTCGGGATGGAAGGAACAAAGCCGACTTCTCATTTAAGTACTCCGATTCAAGTGAATCACAATCTCGGACCAGGTACAGAAAGTGATACTGATGTGGATCCGACTCTATATCGGGCCATGATCGGGTCACTCATGTATTTAACTGCTTCTAGACCTGACATTATGTTTGCTGTGTGTATTTGTGCTAGGTTTCAAGCTAATCCGAAAGAAATCCATATGAAAGCCGTGAAGCGGATTCTGAGAAACCTCAACTCGAAACCGAAGCTGGGACTTTGGTATCATGTCGATGGAGATCTATAATAGGAAGCATACATGGATTCAAACTATGGAGGTTGCAGCTTTAACCGCAAATCAACAACTGGAGGTTGTCAGTTCCTTGGAGGGAGGCTCGTATCTTGGAAATGCAAGAAACAGACTTCAGTAGTCGTGTCAACGTGCGTGGCCGAATATGTAGCTGCGGGTAGTTGCTGTTCACAGGTTTTGTCAACAACAATTGCGGGATTACGGTTTGACTTATACTCATACTCCCATTAGGATAGATAATCAATCTACAATTTCTATAACTAATAATCCAGTTAAACACAGTAAAACAAAGCACATAGACATAAGACATTATTTCATACGTGATTATGCTGAAAAGAACTTAATTAAACTGATAAAAGTGGCAACGGAAGATAATAATGCAGATTTATTCACTAAAGCTTTTGATAAGTCACGCTTTGAGTTGTTAGTTCAAGTAAATGGTATGCGTAATCCAGAGTAACTTGACCCTAGTATATTTTCTTTCTTTTTATAGTAAGTTAGTGGTTAAGTAGAATTTATTTTTCTTAGTAAGTTAGTAGGTTCGTTTATTTGCTTATCTGAAAAATGAAAAACAAAAAAAAGAGAAAACTATAAAAAGTTCAATACCGAAAAGTTATAATCATTGTGTAAATAAAGAACTGTGTTCGACGTTTGCCTTTTAAATAAAATTTGCAATACCGAAAGGTTATAATCATTGTGTGTCTGACTTGATCATAGAAATATATCTAAGTATGGGACACGTAAGGTAGTTTCTTGTTAAATAAAAAGGCCAAGGGAAATTCCAAAGGGTTAAATGTTTAAAGTGAAAATCATACCGACAATCAACTGGGAATGTATATCATGAAAGTATCAAAAATTCCTAAGTGTGAAAGTGTAGTACTGAAAGTGCGTTTGACATCGCAATCTAATTGAACCTTCTTTGACTTTCTCGCAAAAATATTTTGTCAGTATAGATCTTAAATTTTCAAAAGTATTTTTGAGTAGTTTAATTTTAAGTCTTATTCTAATTTGATTTTATTTTATTTTATTTTATTCTAAGTAGAAAAAAGGTCAAAGTTACTAGGATGCATTTTTGGTTGAATAAACAAATATTGCAAAGTTTGTAAACTTCAGTCATATGAAAAAGTTGAAAAAGTTGAATTTTATTCAAGTATTTTCAAAATTTTCATTTAAGTTCGAAATTCAGACAAATTCGAACATAACTTCACATTTGTCAGGCACCCACCCTAAATTTTCACTTAGGTCAACAGTACTTCATTTAAGGCACCCACCCTAAATTTTCTTTTCTCAAACTTGTGCTCCGGCGACTTCGAACTTATCCTCGAACTTGCCGTTTCTCGAATCTCC